>VOQK01025660.1:2949-15817 GCA_015052645.1 Benitochromis conjunctus | reverse complement strand
TGTAACAAAGTGCCAAAAGATACAATTTAAACCTGATTCTTTGCTAAGTTGTCTGTTATGTGTAGACAACACCAGCTCATCTCTTGAGTTGGCGCTTATTTTTCCTCCCCCACACACACTTGAATGATTCATAGGTCAGTGTTACATGATCTAATTGATTAAGGCTTACACTACAACTACACTACGACTTCAATGTTTTCAGAGAAGTTGATTTAACAGGAATCTGCATTAGATGATCCAATGTCCATTTAAAGCTCTTTTTAATCCTGGTAGCTTTGCACGAGTCAGACTTGTGTGTCTTCTACTTATTCCGGCTGCCTGGATTCAACTTTCTTCTGACAGAAAATCTGGACTGCAGTTGTGATATCCACTCTTAGTGACATCATACAGAGCCACGAGTTGGAAAAACTTAACATTCAGTGCTGTCTGATCATAAGGAAAAGCATAATGAGATTAACGTGGACTCACTGAAAAGCAAAATGTAATTAATAATAACACAAGACATGGAATTAATAAGCAAACAGGAACGAGCTCAAATTTATTCACGTTTTGATACAGCATATAACAGAAATGAGAAGGTGGCCCTCAGCAAAGGTCCTCTGGGTACAAAGCTGCATGGGGCACAGAATTAGTGGTAAAAAAAAAAAAAGGCTCTTGATTGAAAATGACTCTAACTGAACATGAAGCTGACGTGAATATGTGAGCAACAGTTTAAAAACAACACAGGGAAAAATAAGCCTGAAGTCTGCTTTAGATTCAATCTTAGTGTCACGTTGTTAAAAGCACTGTTTTTCTTTTCACAGCCTCCCAACCCTGCCAAGCAAACCTAACACACATGGTGAAGAGACTAGCCCACTCTGTGGATTACAGAACACCAGATCTGAGTGCCAACAGTGGTTAGCTGTTCAATGCCTCGTAAATACGGCGGTTTAGCCACTCGAGCCGGGCGCTGTCCTAGTTACTGACAACAAATGACAAGAATGGTGGTGAGCATTCGTGAGAGATGCTCAAGTGAGCATGAAAAGGGTTCAGTGTTACGGTCCTTTCATCAGCAGAAGCCCCTTCATTCTCCAAGAGCGATGACAAAACAGTTCACCCAAATGCAACACGTTTGTTTTTAGTGGCGCCAAACACAACCTCGCTGAAGTGTGCGCCATGAAAAAGGTACAATTTAAAATGCTCTGTAAACAACAACGGGCTTTAAATGGAAAAGCTTCTCCTCGGTGCTTTTAGTGTGTCATCAGTGGACAATCCCACTCCACTTAACAGCTAAGAGAGCAAATACAGGCCGCAGCGGTACCTGAGAAAGTGACCTGCTGAAACGTCTGGCATCACAATTAGTGTCATTCTAAACTGACGAGCAATATTAAAGCGAAGTTCTCGTACACGTCAAACTCTGGGCAACACTGTAAATACCAGAGCCCGACAGATATCAGCATTTCTAATGGGACATAATCAAAGCTGAAAGTGGAAAGAAGAGATGGCTGTAGAGAACAGTTTGAGTGTTGATGTTGCAAAATTCACCAGAGATCACCCCTCTGTCACTTCCCTGTGATCTGAGCAGATCAGCTGCCAAATCTTATGGGAATGTGGTTTTATTTTGAGTGTCTGAAAAACAAATAAATATTTCGGCCGATATATCGGATTTTTAAATTGCTGAATATTGGTTTAGGTCTTAATAATCCTACGTCGGTGGGGCTCAGCCTTTAATTTATGAAATTGCACTGGGTGTAAAAGTTATTTGAACCCTGAGAAAAGCCAACACGGGCTTAAACGCACACTGCCGTGAGGCGTTTAGTTTAAGTAGGACAGACTAATGCACTGGTCCAGTACATCAGTAAACCTTAACAATCATTGGTCATAGCCTAACCAGCCAACATTCACCTGTTACTTTGTTGTGTCATCACAAATGGCTACACAGCCAAAATCTTTATTCCGTCACGCCGAGCCGCAAACTCAGTCTTTAACCTCCATGCAATACGATAAAACTGAGGGCAAAGAGAGCACCGTCCCTGGACTGACACTCCTAAATCATCCTGACATAAGGTATCTGAAATGAAAAACTTGGATCAGAGAAGGCCAAATATACTGGACAGGTTTGTTATATAACCATCACTGCCAGGTAATACAAGACCACCTGTTAATGAATAAGACACAAAATCTGCATTAGTATCTTGAACACGTCAAGTGAATCGGTAACAAAGCACAACATTGTTCATCAAACAGTTGTGTACAAATACCATCTGCTGAGACTAGACTTTGGACCAACTTTTAAGCCTTTGGTATACGTCACCTCTCCAGACTGGTTCACCAGTGTGCCTATAACTGGCAAAGCTCTTGGTTCAAATCCAAGTCCTTTTTGTTAGGCCTCAAAAACAGAAACAAAATGCCTCAGAGCGTGTGTCAGCTCCAGTCCAAAAGAGAAGAAAAAGAGGCCTGGATGGCAACGGAGTTACACAGCAGTCTCCTTCACTAGTTTGGCTCCTTCAACTAGTTTACTGGTTCCCGTTGATATCCCATTTACATGGAAATCCCATTTATTCCTTCACATCCATTCAGAGAAGTGGAATATCCAGACGCAACTGGTCCAAGTCGACAGAGGAGAAGAGGTCAGTGATGCCCTCCCCTTTAGCCACACTCACAACGCAGCCCTCCTCATTGAGAGAGATGGCCACAGGTGGAGTGAGAGTGACAAAACTGCATTCAGAGTGGGGTTGGAGGGAGGTGAGAGTGGAGGGCATAGGAGAAACGGGGGCGACGGTGACTGGGGATGAGTGTCGTTGTGTCGGCTCAGGACTGAAGTTTGGAGAGATTATCAATTCCACAACTACTGTTAGCGTTTTCTGGAATGACATGAGTATGTGAATGAGGAGACACCGGTGGGGAAGAAAGTGATAAAAATCAAAATCACCCAAAAATCTCAAACCAGAGTTGGAACTGGGCACAATACTGTTCAAGGCTCCTATGACGGCAAAACGGTTATGGAGATACGTCGTTTCCTCGTCCTCTGTTGCACCAGAGCGCTCTTTGCATAATCTATGTGAGCCGGTCAACAGGACACTCAGACATAAGACTCACCTCTGGAAGGCTGGGCGAAGGGCGCAAAGGGCAAATCGAGGATGGAGTCGCTGCCATTTAAACGACTTCCACTGCCCTCGTCAGCAGCTGAACGACCGGTGGCTTCGAGAGGGAGGGGCTCGTCTGAGCAGATGAACACATCGATGGGCCCCTGAGTGCTGCTGAGGTAGACCTGCATGCTCTGAGCATTGAGAAAGCAGACACGTGGATTTTGATTAACAGCAGCAGTTCCACGAGAGAACAGAAATGACTGCATTAACCGTTACGCCTCATCCGACTAACACGTACCTCGTCTGGATGTGGCACTACGAGTTCAGTCTCTGCGGGGGCTTTGATCACGATCACAGTCTGATCTTTCAGAGTGGGAATCCTACGGATATCCTTGTAAGTCAAATAGGCGTATGTGAGCCACAAAGTCAAGGAAGACAACAAAAACAACAGACTGGTGTTTGTGTGCCACTCAAGTTCAGAGTTCAACTATTCCAAAACTCACGCACGTGTCGCACCAGCAGTGCACGCTGGACCCAAGCTCAGTGTTTTTACCTTCATCGTGTCGGCTTTTCGAATCATAACTGTACGAATGCAGGACACCGCAATCCTGCAGCAGTTTCTTTATCACAAGGTAGTCCTGTTTTCTTTACACTAATGTGAGCCATAATTCATAAAAAACACTGTACGCTCATTAGGAAAGTGTTTTGTTTTTTTTTCCTGTCATAGAAGAGTGTGCCATAAAGTGTCTCTTTTAAACAGAGACACTTTACACACTAAGGAAAACGGGGGTTACCAGCCTATAACACAGCCGGCCTGCAACTGAATGGGGTCGAGGCAGCAATTAAAGGCAATACATTTGTGATAATACAGCAATCATCAATCAAGTGGCAAAAATCGCACATTTGTTGCCAACTACAAACATTAAATTTCACATTAACTACTGGCCAGAATGCCACAGATGTAAAGCAGACATTCCTCCACAAATATGACACAGCTGCTCCAGATGGGATTAACTACAAAATGACTCGTGCGCACTTTAACACAGGCACTGCCAACACAGTGCAATTAGTGCATGAATTGGACGGCAGTTATTTTCAAACCTGCAGTTGGTCCGAGCCCATCCGTGATTGCTGGGAGACAAACTGCCCTCCCACCAGGCAGCCAATCACCCTGCAATTGAAAGTGGGCGTTGTGGACCAGCTGGTTGCTGCAACTACTTGGAATCAGCCATCAAATTTGATTAAAACAAACCAAAAAAAACTAAACAATTTTCAACGCAATCGCCAGACAACCACCGTTTTTTATTAACCACAAGGAGGTTGTGTTCAGAGTCATTACTGATAATTAATTCCAGGTATTGTTTGCACTTTGAAAGCAAGTATTTTTCTTTTATGCCAACACCACACACACACACACACACACACCACTACAGTAGAAACTGTCCCTGCTCAGCCATTATTTAACATTGACAGTTATCAAAGAAAGAAATGTACCTCTAGTGCCACCTGCATGTCTCATGGAGTCGATGCAGTTTGAAAGACATATAAGACTTTGAGAACACCTCAGGGCTCCTGGTGCCGATTTAACTGCAAACACTAATATTTCTATCCTAGCAGATGTATCCATGAAGCCTGTGAAACAAACCTGCCTTCAGAGTATTTCCTGGGTGACAATACAGAGTGAAATGAAGCTAAATTTACAAAGGATATCTGTGACTGTGGCAGTCCTCACACAGCTCCTGAATCTCCTGCGTACAGCTTTGGATCAGCTCGTCCAGCTTCCTCTCCTCCTCGCTGAGAGCCTTCAGCACTGGATGATGGTCTTCATTCAGTTCTCCGCCCCTTTGCACAAGCATTCAAAAAGATCCAGGTCAACAACAAAACAAGCAACACTTAAGATATGCAATGTTTCTGAGCCTTAGGAGCAGAAAAAAAGCCCACTTGCGCTACTAAATATACATTCATGCATAAGATTGGTCTACGTTTGCTACTTACTGGCTCAGTTTATACTTACCACCACTGGATGTGGTTTTTAGACTTCTTTTTGATGAGCTCGATCCCTTCGAGGACATTTGTGATATCATAGATGCGCCTCTTAGAGGTACCGAGTTCCCGACACACTACGTTTAAATCCAAAACCCCATCAGTGGAGCACCTCATGCGCTCTGCGAACTTCCGGGTCAAGATACCCAGCGACGTATCCAAGCGTGACCTCTCCCGCTTGCACGTTAGGGAACCGAGACCTGAAGGTTTAACGGAGAGGTGGAGACTGAGATGTTTTCTTGCTGGTAATGGCTGCACCTCGTGAGTGTCTGTTAAGCCCCCTTTTCCATTAGTACCTATTCAGATTGACTTAGCACGGATCGCCGCAGTTTTCAGGGTTTTCCATTAGGTCAAAGTATCTGGTACCAGGTACTTTTTTTAGTACCTGCTCGGACAGGGTTCCAAGCAGGTACTAAAATGTGACGTCGTCAGACTGCATGCCACCGATTGGCTGGTCAGTAGCGTCACTCGATGAGTCATGAGAGCATCTTGTTCACGAAAATTAAACCTGCCATTTTTGAAACCCGGCAACGAGGGAAATGGCTACAAAAAAAACATTGCAGAGTCTGACGAAAAGCCACAGACTGAGCAGCAGGTATATTCTTGCCTTGACGTCCACCTTTGTTTTACCGTTCGTGTCACATATTAATAACAACAAGGACACACAATGAGTTGTAATGGAAAACCAGTCGATCCAAGTCGAGTCAATCTTCGTAGGTACTAATGGAAAAAGTGCTTTACATAACAAGATGTGCCCCTGGAGGCAACAGCTACAGTAGGAATTGCCATGAGGCTGGCTGGTGCTTGTGTGTGCTCAAAGCAAAGAACAGGACACGTTACAAAACGAACCACAGTTCTGCAGTACACCAATGACACAACTGTCTGGCAGGTAATATGACCAAAAACCTTCCAGTCCTTCCTTGTACACTATGTGACACAAGTTTAGGGCAACCTACACATTAGGCCTTACAGGACATCTCATTCTAAATCCATAGGCATTACGATGAATCTGGTGGCCCTTTGCATCTATAGCAGCTTTACTGTTCTGGGAAGGCTTGCTACAAGATTGAGTGTGTGTGGGACTTTTTGCCCGCTGATCCAGCAGAGCATCTGTGATGTCAAACACTGGTGTTGGAATTAGAAAGTCTGAACTGCTGTTGCAGTTCCAAAGTCCAGTGAATGCTTTACACCACTCCGTCTGATGCAAGCCTTACACTGCCAAGCACAGGAGAACCACGAAGCTCCTGATGCACATCGTTTGTCCTGATGTTAATGCCAGAGGACCTCTGAAACTCTGCAGTTACTTAGTCAGCCTACCTTTAGCAATTACTTTTTCACAGTGTGTACTTTAGCACTCTGACCTCCTGCTCTGCAACTTTGCCAGGTCTGACACTTCAAGGCTGAGTTACAGCTGATCATGAAATATTTAGGAAAGGACTAAGTTCATGAACGGACTTTCTGCAACAGTCCAATCCTATTACAGTACCACCCTCAAATTCACTAAGCTCTTGAGAATGACCCATTCTTTCACAAGTGTTTGCAAAAGCAGACTGCATGACAGAGTGCTTGATTTTATACACCTGTGGCCATGGGATTAAATCAAACACCTCAACTGAGTGATTAAGCAGCGTGGGCCAGTTAGTGCATCTTTGAAGGAGAAGCATATCAAAGCATTCAACACAATTAACTTAAGAGTTTGCTACACACGCTATTTGAACAAAATATGACCCATCAGCTCTGCTCTCCCGTAAACTGTAAAGCTGCTTCCGAGAGGTTTTCTCCATTTCTTCCTTGAAATGGGCACATTTTTCCATCTGATAATCCAGAGCACACGTTATTACATCACACAGCCTTACTCGTTTCTCCAGTGTTTATCAGATGAACCTCTGGCAGCACTGCCTCCATCCTGGAGGTCTGGGGAGGGTCACCGTCTTCCAGCTCCAGCTTTTTTTCTTTGGCTGAAAATATGTAACACACCTTGTTAGAAATTACCGCTTGATATTGCAATATCATACAATTTAGGATTTGGATTTAGGACTGTCATTTTTGCAGTAACATAAACTTATCACTAGTCCACCGCCTGTACTTGAGAACCATGTAATTGTAAGATGTGAGCATGTCTCTGCATAAACTAGTAAACTCATGTTGCCTTCACGGACTAATTGCTTTAGTTATTTCAGGCTGTCACTAACGACTTCGCAATTGAGGCAGAAGCTAGCTTCTCTCATCAGTGTGTGTATGCTAACAGTAGGAACACTCCCCATCCCCCTCCCATGCTGAGCGCAGTAGTTGTTTTGCAGCAATGATAAACAACACCCCGCTACCGGGCTCCTTACCAGTGTTTCCTCGCAGAAACTCGACTCTAGATGTGTGCAGTCAGATTACACGGCACCCGAAGTCCGACATTTACTAAAGTCCCCGACCACGCGCGGTCTGATGCCTTCGCTCAGGGTAAAACGAGCGTAAAGCGACCGGAAATACGCGAATGTTCGCGAACGTTCACAGTTCACCCTTAAAAATAAAATCATGTTGTCTTTATTCACACGACTTTATATAAGTTGAACTTCTTCAATTAAAATATGACATCGTTATGAAAATAGCATTAAACCTAAAGTATGAGGTGATCCATTATAGCTAGTGAATGTTATATTAACTATTAATGCAAACTTTTTAAATTCTATATTATGCCGTGTTGTAACCAGTTTGAAGAAAATCTGTAAAAACAAACAAACAAACAAACAAACAAATAATAATAATAAAAACAGCAGAAAGTAAACAGAAAAGCATTGCATCTTACACCAAATCTTACCATCCACAATTATTTTTACTACTGTTGATTACTTTACACGTTATACTCTGATTATTATACATCAAGGACACCTATTCAACTTTCCAACTCATTTCAAAAACTCTCTCAAACAAGCCTTTATTCTGAAAGGGTACTTCCTGACTATTCAGCACGCAGCTGACCTCTTATAACCTCATTTGATAAACAACCAAGTATTTAAGTCTCTCACCACTTGGATTTATTGCGTAAAACAATCTTCACTTTCCCCTGATCTCCGGGGTTTCGTGGTGCCTACCTCCAAATGGTAGCAGGAACTGCACTTTCACAGCGACTCCCACACAGAGGGCCCCGACCCACTAGGGCACAGCTTGTGTACACTCCTGTCGGGCTCTCCGACAACAACAAACCAGCTCTTATTCTACCGTCAAACAGAAACAGTCATTCTGCTATCTTATCATCAGTTCTACTGCGCATCCTCGCGGGGTTTTAAAATGCTGTTTCAAGCTGTTCTCTGGAAACACACGTTTCCCGGTATAGTTTTAAACCAGATTTATATGAGACGGGATATTGGCTGTGCACGGAAGTTTGCGTCTGACGTAACTGAAGGCCAACCAATAGCGAAAGAGGGGGCAACAACCCGGATTGGTAAAATAAATAAAGTTACTTTTGGATTTTGATCACCTTTTCATGAAGCATTTACAGTGCTGTGCAAAATTCTTGAGTCATTCTCATTTCTTTAGAAGCCAAAAGCAGAGAGAAAATCAGTATTTGATATGATCATCTTTATTATTCAATAGCCGGAACTCATTTTGGTCAGTGTTCTTGTCATTTCTTTAAGTAGTCTTCAGGAATAGCTCTCCAGGCTCCTTGAAGGACATCCAAAGCTCTTCTTTGGATGTTGGCTGCCTTTTCTTCTTCTTTCCTGACCTCCTCTGTACACACTAATAACAATTTGATTTGCCAGTCCATACAGATTGAGAAATGCCACATTTTTGGCTAATAGCGCTTTGGGAATCACCTTGTTGGTGCAAAAATACCAACAATTCTACTTTATTCATCACAAATTGTGTTACCTTTGTCAATTTTTGTAGGTTTGATGAAGGGAATGGGAACAATTTAATTTAAAATAGGTTCTTTTCTAAGTTGTGTAGGCAGAACACACATTTAGGTGTCTTTTTTTTAACCGGCTTAACAAATCGAGAGAGAGAAAAAAAATACTTTCTTCTATAAAACAGTCAGGTACAAGGACTGAACTGAAAATGGGTGAATGTACAAAGACAAACTGTGAAAGACCTTCACAAAACTCATAGAACTACTGCTCAAGACTACTTTAAAAAACACGACAAGTCCATCTCCTTTTACACAATACTGCAGATAAAAAAACTTTATAGCAAAAAATGGCATAACATGCTTGTGTAAAGATCACAACTGTAATATTTAAACATGTCTAATAATGAAGGATCTAAAAAAAAAACAAAAAAAAAGAGTCCGGTATTGCTGCAGTGGATCACATCATAACAAAACCATCACTGGAATCAAAAGGACAGAAAACCAGGACTGTGTACATGTTGAAACATACAAAAGACAGCGTCCCAGCGTCCTACATTCAAATTTGTCCCGTAGAAAGGAATGCTCTGCTTAAACTGCTGCTGACTGACAAAGCAGTCACAGAACAGGGCACGTCTTAGACTCTCTATTACCAGAGTTAAAACCTTCCAACACATCATCCCTCAACTTTAAACTTTACACAAACAGCCAACAACTTTCAGTCATCATCATCATCAAACTTGATCTTCTTCCCCTGGAAGGCCAGGATTTGTCCTTGCTGCTCCTTCCTTCTCTTACTGGCCTCCCAGGATGGATGCAGTGCCTGCTGTGGCGCCCGATGTGAGAAGACACCTCCACCCCTGTGATCCTTTTGCCTCAGAGCACCGCCTCTGCCTTGTCCCCTTCCTCTACCAGAGGTAGGGGTGTTTGCCTCAGACTCGGGGTGTTTGCCACCGGGGCAGGGCTTGATGTACTTAGACCCTGAACTTTTCTCTGGCTTCTGGAACTTGGGCTGTTTACTGAAATCTTTATTGTGTTTCCTAAATTTATCTCCCCCTCCCCCTCTGCCAGCACCTCTACCCCCACCTGCCTTAGCCCCAGCCAGAGAAGGACAGAAGAGAGACTCCAGCTTGGTGGCTTTTGATTTCAGTCTAGATTCAAGCTCGTCGAGTTGACTCTCGAGCTTGTCCGAAGACTTCACGTTCTCTGCAGAGTCACTTCCTGCCTCAGCTCTCTTATCCGCCGCCACCTCCTCTGTCCCTTCGTCTTTTTTCTTTTTCTTCTTGAATTTGCTCACTTTTCCTACAAAAAAGCCGTCATCATCGTCGCTCTCCTCCGACTGCGAGGACTGCTTGTGGAACCGTTCCTCCGTGCTGTCATCGAAGTACTCTTTCTCTTCATCACCTGACGACTCTAAATCGCTCTCTTCCTCAGCTGGCTCAGCCTGCATATTGGCTTTCTCTGTTTTAACGAGAGGTTTATTTTTCACAATCTCCTTTATGTCACTAGTTTTTCCTGATGCTGCTCTAACACTCTTAGGCTCTGTGTTTTTTTGTGCTTGAACATTGGAAGTTCCACCTTTCTCCATTTCTTCTCCAACTTCAGCAACAGTTCCATCTTCACTCTCTTTAAGAAGTCCCTCCTCGCTGTTTTGCTTAAGCTCCTCTTTTCCCTCCTTTTTCTCTTGTGACTGCAGAGTCACCTTTCCTTCCACTGCCTTTCCTTGATTTTGCACTTTTTCCTTTCCTCCCCACTTTCCACTCTTCGTCCGCTCCTCTTTGAAGGCTTTCACAGCAGCTTTGATATTCTCAATCTTCCTGCTGAACTGAGGGTGGGTGGCGATGCGAGCGATGGCCCGGTCAGATATGGTAGACTTGGAGTTTTTGCACACTTGCTCAAAGCTCAGATTCTTCTGTAAGGCGGTCTTTGTCACCTGTAGATAAGTCGAAAAGAATATTTGAAAATGAAAAGATAAAGAATGAACTGACTTTGAAGTCAGCGCAGAAATGATTTGCTGAGAGGACAACAAGCCCACCTGATCAGGGACGAGGTTCTTCATGTCGTGGATCTCTTCCAGCAGTCTCGCGGCTCTCCTCTGATTCCTCTCCATCTCGGCGTCGTTCCCCTTCTTCTTCTTCAGTGCGCCAATCTGACGCGTCAGCTTCCTTATGATCAATGCTCTGACCCTCTTCACCTCCTTCCTCATCTTCACCACCTCGTTGTTGAGGTTCAGGACATCTGCCTCCTTTTTCTCCTCACCCTGAACAGGTAATGGATTCTTTTCCTGCTCCTCTTTTTCCTCATCTTCTTCCCTCTCACTTCCTTCTTGTTCCTCATCTGTTTCTTCTTCCTCATCTTCATCTGTCTCTCCGTCCATCTCCTTCTCTTCGTCCTCAGTGGACGGCACCATTTTCTCCACTTTGTGCAGCATCATCTGTTGAAAAATAAATACATATACTGCAATAAGAGCAAACAGTGCACCACTAGCAATGGTGCAAAAGAAAAAAGTCACATGAGGGCGAAATCATCATTTCTTTTATTCCTATTAAGTAACCAGAATGCGAACCGTCATGCAAAAATTCAAAGTGCAGTCGACTGGTATTTGAGGTTATTTAATATAGGAAAAAAATGCTGTAATCACAATTATACGTAGATTTGATTGTTATTACGTCCTCCAACAAACAGGTGCATTCTCATAAACTTAGAAGTAATCTATTAAAAATGCAAAGGCCCGGGTGCCGGTTTGTGGAAGCCACCATGTTGTCTCGCCATCTTGAATACAATGGCTGAGCTGAACTCTTGTTTTTTAAATTAATGTCTGCTCCATCAGTTTACATAAACATCATTCCTTTGTTTTATCATGTGAGAAGGATTTCCCTTCACCAAAGAATCGAAAATGCAAAGGAAAGAGACAACGCCACCGGCATCTGGAAAGAAGGTTTTCCTCTTCCTCCTCACCTCAACCCTCTCAACTAAAGTCAGGGCGCTAAGACATGAAAATATGCACAAACATGTTCATTTATTCCAGATATTGTTGTAATTAGTTATTGATCAGCAGATTAGTCATGCGGCCCTCCCATTTCTGCACAGCTGACAACAAGTCAGCTAAACAACAAGAACAGCTGGTTATAAGCTAACGTTACACCAGCTAATGTTAGGCTTGAGTGTCATAAAAATCACACTTTTTCCCTGGTAAACAATTTAATTACTGAATAAATTCTCATACGAGTATGAATGTAAGTGTCCAAGTCCAGTTAGATGCACTTCGAAGACAGTTGCACTAATGCCTGCTAAGAGCAGTGCTTACTAACACAAACATTCATTCATATCCTTAACAGCTCACCTCTGTATCACCGTCATCAGTCAGAAGTTAGCCTCATCGACTCGTACCAGACTCCTTTCACAAAGTTTTTAGATACCAACTGAGGCAAACAGCAGACTGACAGCTTACGCTCACTACAGATGAGCATCAAGAGTTGTTTGTCCTACAGTGGCCACCTTAGCTACAATTATGTACTTGAATTGGGAAGTATAAGAAAACAGAATTCAGTTTACTGCAATCTACTGACGGCTAGGATTGGGATTTTACACACTGCATCTTTAATTGGCTTTAAAGGAGAGGCATGGCACTCAATGAATCCTGACTTGAAATCTATGGGAGCTTTCCAAAACACCAAAGTTTAGGAGGTGAAGTTGGGGTTAAAAACCTTATTTTGGGGCAATGGTGACTCACTTTAAGTTGACTTATCAGATTAGATAGATGCAGTTTTTATGTCCACGTAACCACTGAAAGTAAAGTAAGTCTTTAGCTCTAAACAACTTTAAACTTTATGCTTTAAAACAACTTTACTCTGTGATAAGAGTGGCATGACTTCCCCTAAGGAGTTTGTTTCTAAAGTCCTCCCCACAGCAAAAATAAATA
>VOQK01025658.1:63402-73620 GCA_015052645.1 Benitochromis conjunctus | reverse complement strand
ATATAAAAGTTTGTTTTTTTTTTTTTTTTTTTTTTTTTTTTTTTTTTTTAAAACTGACTTGCCTTTTAACGCCTCCAAACATCTGCGCATTGCCCATTATCTTCCCAAAGTCAATGTGGAACATGTGCCCACTTTTTTTCAGCATGATATTGTCATTGTGGCGGTCGCAGATCCCCAGGATGAAGGTAGCCACACACCACCCAGCACATGAATGCAGGAAGTTCATCACAGCCTGCATGTAAACAGAAAGTGTTACGCATAAGAGAGATGGAGTAGTAAAAGTGCATCGTTAAGAAAAGGCTTTTCAGATGGTCTTAACCTTCTCGTAGTCTTCCTTAGTTCTGTTAAACATGTGAAACCATTTCTCCAGAGTGTCCTCTCGGAGGGATCCACCCAGACCCCACTCTTTATGAATCTTTGCCAGGGTCACTGCCTCTGGTATCACTTCCACCAGACCTGACAAGCATAAAATTACAAGCTTTGGAAAAGCACGAATTCCCACACTATAAATGGGCGTTCAAAAGCACTAACAAATCCATCATACTGACCTCGAGCTTGGCCTGTAGAAATACATTTGTAGGTGATCATTTGCAGATCTAGTCCCTCTTGGAGCCACACTCTGTCCATCGCACGGACAGTCTGAAGTACCAGCATGTCCTGACGCAGGTCATCTCCTGTCTACACAACATGTTTCCTTAGAGATTTCCTTAGAGTGTCCTCTAATATTCAAAGCTATGTAATAGCAGTTATTAAACAGATTTCATTTCCCTGGAAGAGAACAAGCAAAAACACAGTGTGGATCGATCGAACGGCATATCATTACTCACCTTGCAGATAACATTGTAGTTCTTGGCCAGTGGGTCAGTGCAGATAAATGGGATCCCCAGAGGAGCAGCAAATGAGCTGTAGACCTTACAGGCCTGGAAGTAACACATCAAAGAGTAAACATCTGAAATAAAAAGTTGCTGTGTGTTTGTATAATTAAAAAAAAAAAAAAAAAAAAAAAAAACAAAAAGGGAAAAAAAAACAAAAAATTAAATGCATTACTTGTACATCGACATCCACAATGATTACAAGGATTCCAAGCCAGTAAGTGAATACACCAATGAGCTAATTACGGACCTTACGGCGTGTCTTGTCAGCATTGCGAATGCTATTAGCCACCTGTACGAGCACGTTCATCAGCTGGGTTTCGCGCTGCAGCTCCTCCCTTAGTGCTCGGCCGCAGCTCTGCAGCAGGGCAGCTTGAACTTTACCAAACCAGCTCTTGTAGTGTTGGTCATTGCGGGCATCCTCCAGCAGCCTGACATTATATTCTAGCATGAGTTGTAAAGCTTTGCATGCATGACATTGTCACTTACTGCCTAAAAGCATCATAGAGGTTGAACCTAAATACAGTGATTCTACAACTGCAGAAATAAGGTCAACTAAGTGAAGCCTCTTAACTGCGTGTGAAGGCCAGAGAAGAATTGTTTTGTTAACATGCACAAGAATGCAAAGGCATTTTCTTCAAATTCACCTCTGTGTGATTTTTAGCATGCACAAAGTGTACTGTTCCTTATATATAGCTGTTTTCATCGGATTAAATAATTAACAATACAATTTTATCATATTCAATGATATCAGCTCTAAAATTAGCAGCTGAATTTTTATACCAGCTGCTATTTTTAGGTCTCTAATTGGGAGGTCCATTATACAATGGGCGGTGCACTGTGTCAAGTTGAAATTCCTTTAGCCTGATTGTCATTTTCAAGAAGAATTTGGAGGGAGAGAAATCTGGCAAGTTCTCCAGCTGGGGAGAGAAGAGTGAGTGGGAAATCCTGTAGTTCCTCGTATGTTATGGGAAAACTAATCTTAGTCATGTGGCACAATCCTTTACAGTATGACATAAGACATAGTTTCTATTAGAACTATTCAATGAATTCTGGGGGAAGAAAATGACAAATGTGCTCCTTGTTTTGCTTTTCTCTTGGTGTGCTGCCTTCATTCTTGGATTCTTCAACTGAAAATGAATCAGTATCAGCCTGTGACCTGGCCCTCATCGCCACAATGATCCGTCAGGCCAGTTTCAACTATCCAAACATGCCTCAGAAGGTGACTTGGAGTAAGATTTAAATTTGCTAGATTTTTATGGACTTGTTCTCAAAACTATTTGATCACAAAATCAAGTAGAGTGAAACACTGTAATAAATAAATGAATATTTTATCAGTAAAGACAGAAGTCTTTCCAATTGTATTCATGTTAAAATGGCAATAAACATTTTCACCTGAATGAAATGACAAAAGTTTTAGTCGTATTCCTCATCAGTTTAGTGCCTGACTCACCAGAAGAGCTGCTGAGCGATGCGTATGTTCTTGAGTGATCTCTCCAAGAGCAGCATCACCAGGGGTCCATCCAATTTCCACTCATTCTTCAGTGCCTGCAGGAGAGTAAGCCTCATCAGCCACACATCAAACCACTGTGCGTGCAAAGTGTGCCACCAGTTCTCAAATTTATATTCTGAATAATTAAACTACTTCAACATCAGATTTTTTTTCCTTGAGATCTCTGTTGAAAGGTTTGAATGTGTGTTCATTTGCTCACCTGGACCAGCTGAGGTAAATAGACTTCCAGCTCTCTATCCGGGATCTGCTCAAAGTACTGAACTGCTGTCTGTCGTACAGTCTGATCATGAAAGCTGAAAGAGACGAATTCATCCATCAAACAAGGTTGAGTAAAAAGCCAGTTTGGATTACACATAACTGCAGATTGATGCAACTGTAAGTATCATAAAGTGAGATCAGTGAGAAAGAGTTTAAATCATTTTTGTTTTAAATTGTTTTGTTTTTTTCTAAATTAGCTTACAAATGAAACATTAACCAGATATCCATCAGTTTCTAGCACAAAGGTTCTTCTTTGGCGTTTATTGTCTCAAATTATGCACCGTGCTTCATTTATGATGATAATGTAGCTGGCCAGGATTATAAAGAAGATTAAAGAAATGATATTCCTGATCCAGGATGATTTTAAACCTTGTGTTAGTTGAACTGCTTTCATATGTTGTTTATATTTTTTGGTCAGCTGTCACAGGACTTTGTGTTTGCATGGAAACACTGTACCTGTCGGTAAGCAGGAAAAGGGCTTCCTCGGGTAGATAGATAGCCCAGTTCTCCAGTACGGTGTAGATTTCTGTCAGGTTTTCAGGATACCAATGGGGAACTCCGCCCAGCAGCAGGTGGAGGAACGTACTTTGTTTGTCACTGCTGTGACGTTTCGTCCACAGGAAAGCTTTCTCATTCTCTGTAAGACTGGTGAAAGAAAGATTTTAGGAATGTGTTACTTGACAACAAAACCCAGGCAGCAATCTTGAAGAATTACCGAGAACTAGTACTCCAAGGTTTTTTTCTGACTAGTCCTGTTCTCAAATGACTCAGGAATTAAGTCATTCTACTTACAAGCAGAGACAATGCTTCTTGGAAACCTCCAGCATTTTTTTTTGCAGTTCCTCACAAGCCTGTGAGAACAATATTGACCCAGGGAGTGCAATGGGCCTCTTATACTCCCACTCAACCTGGTCTTGAAACTGGAGCTGAGGGAAAAGGTAGGAAGATAAAGAGTTGAGGAATGTGGCGTTGTTTTGCTTTGTGGTCAACAGAGGGCAGAACTGTCCAGTATTACTCACCTGCATTATCACCCCAGTGGCTTGTCTGTGGCTGTCAAAGAGGGCAGCGGATGGAGGAAAAGACAGCTCAGTCAAAGTGGACATGCTGAGCAAGACAGTGCCTGTTACGAGAGTCCTGCACACACAGAGACAACACGCTTTTTGCAACAGAGCTATACTGAGCTTGCAAAAACACCATCAGCCTTCAAACACATGCAATGCAAAGCAATTTGAAAACTGTTCTTGCACAGTGACATGTTTTCATCTGTTGTTTTCAGTCTTTAAAGGATGAAGCACTTTTATTTTAATATGTGAAAACAAACACAGAGACAGTGAAACTGGGGTTTCCTCACTTAACACCAATACACCTGATTTATTTCACAGTTGCATATACTCGCCAGTCACTTTATTAGGTACACCTGTTGAACTGCTCATCATTGCAAGTATCTCATCAGCCAATTAGGTTTAGATTTTTACAGCTACAATAGCCCTGTTCTGCTCGAGGTTTCTTGCTGTTAAAAGGGAGTTTGTCCTACTCACTGTCTCCAAGTGCTTGGTCAAAGAAAGTTGTCTAATTGTTGAGATGTTCTCTTTATTATTGCAGTGTCTTTACCTTACAATGTAAAGTGCTTTGAAGTGAGTCTTATTGTGATTTGGATTTATATAAATAGAGGGGAATTAAAAAGACAAATCATGTCAAACTGGTTTCTTAAACGTGGCAAAGGGCTCACTGAACTCCACAGTCCCCAGATTTCAATCCACTAGAGCACCTCTGGGATGTGGTTCACGGTATATTTGCATCATGGATATGTAGCCGACAAATCTGGTGACTGTGTGAATCTATCTTTGTACAAGTCAAAGATTTTGACTTGTACAATCTATGCCACAAAGAGTTAAGGCAGTGCTGAAGGCTAAAGGGGGTCCAATCTTGTGTTAGGTACACTTACTGCACACTAGTAAAGTCCAGTGAGTGTGCATATGAATTTTAAACCAATCCAAATAGACACAGAAACATTACAGGTACTATAGAGACTATAGAGATATAAGCTTTAATGACAACTTACCTATCGCTGTAAAGAGGAAGTACAGCCCACGATAAAACCTCAGGGGTTTTGCCTTTCTTGGAGCCCTTGAGGCGAAAACTGAGCATGGACTCATAGGGAAGCTGATTTATTGAAACAGGGAATGCTATCCTAAAAACAAAGAACATATAGGTTACATATTATTCATTTTCATGTGTTGTTTTTCTTGCAATTATTTTACATTATTGTATTTTGGACTGCAGATTTTTATTAAAGTTAATTTTCTTCCCGCTCCGATTGTGAAAGAGGAAGTTGGATGTGACGAAATAAAATTTATACTCATGGGCACAATCTAAGCCTTACATGCGGTTACACTGGATCGTGTTTCCGTGTGACAAGGCAGTGCTGATATTTTCACAAACTCCACTGTCGCAGAGCTTCCTTCCTACATACGTCAGCTCACAGGAAATAGAGAATGACTCGTAACTAAAAGAAGAGGAAAAACAAAGCAGGGAAGAATCCAGAAAATATCAACGGTGCGGTTAACATTCATGCTTGAGCGGACATGTGAGAATCTGTGTAGTTTGTGCATGCATATATAAATATATAAAGATACAATAAACACACATACGTGTTTACCCAGATGGGGTGTAGTTTGTAGAGAGCAGCAACTTTGAGCTGGAGGATGTCGCGGTTGTGGTCTACGTCACAGATTTGCAAGCTGCTGGTTACCTTCGGGGCACTGAAGTCTGACTGGAAGTTTTCGAAAAATATCTGCAGCAACTTTTGCAGCGCATCGTGGAGCATGAGCATGGCTAGAGCACAGATAATAAACATGACTTTATTGGACTGAGAGTCCAATTTCTTATGGAACCAGAACAGCAAAATTTGATCGTTGATAGATTTATTAATGATCGTCATTGTTTATGTCAATGTGTCAATAATAGGTGTAGTATACCAGAATTGCATTTTGCTCGTTTTGTTCTTTGGCATCGGAAAAATGCAAATCATGGCATTGAAGGCGTGTTAGTAAAGAGTAGTGTACATATAACACTGTTTTTGCGCCAGAGGAAAAAGTGATATGCCTGACAGAGGTCTTCCAAAAATTTTAAATGTTTAAATAACAAATGTGTTTTTCAAGTTTGTGACCATATTGTAACAGAGCTAAAAACGCATAACCATGTGGGTTGGTGGGCAAGTTTGTTTAGGGAGCTCGATGTCATATCAAACTTCTTTCTATGTCAAATCCTCACTCTGATCCAATCATCTTCTTGTCTGCCATATACAGTAAAAGCTATTTCCTGCTCTTTAAAACTCTCTGCTATTTTATCATTCTCCCTTTAAGACCATTTTTTCTGGGACCTTTTACCCACTGGATGCGTCATCCTGTTATACAGACACTTACACTACAGACACTAGTCTCCTCTTTTGTTTAATTGGAGTCCAGTCACCAACGCTTCAATGAATAAATAACTTGTTTCAGTTTCAACTAGATTCTCCTTATCGAAATAAACCCGACGCCCAAAATAATCTAAAAACCTTGTTTGCTGTCCAGCAACAAAAAAAGCTTACAGTAAATATACACCACACACGAACCAGTATAGATACTCACCATTTGCACACTCACTTGTCTCATCATAACTCTGCAAAACAAAAAAATGAAACATCTGTCATTTTTAATGTGAGGAGGCATTTTTTGCAGGTTTTCAAAAGGTACACTACAAAAATAAATAAATAAATAAATTAGCTTGAAGCAAATTTTTTGGGTTAGCGTGATACTAACTTATATTTATACTGATGGTTCTGTTTCTGTAATATATCCTACCAGAGGTCTTGGATTGATTCTGTTGAGGCTGCCAATGGCATCCTCCAGTTCTTGGCACGTGACACCACACAGAAGGTTGCTGATGGTCCGAGCACGGCTCACAATAACACCAATATTCACCCCAGACTGCAGACCATAATAAGACGACACACAAATGAGGAGAAATATTGGACAACCATATACTGAGAAAGGAAACCCACTAGCTGCTCTTATGCTTATTTACTGACCTTACTACTGAAGAGCTCTTTTGCCTCTCTACTGTAGCTGTTGAGCACACTCTGAAGACTCAGCCTGAGGGGGGAGGAAAAACAAGCTCTCTTTATGTTTTCTGACTGTCTCTCCACCAAATAGCTGTCAATGTTAATGAAACTACTCCTCAAAGCTGGTGGTATGCAGCGCTGCTGGTTGTCTTACTTGCTGGTGTTAAAGACAAAAGCAGGAGCCAGGAACTGGAACAGCTGGCATGCAGTGTTGTCATCCACAGCCTTAAAGAGGGCGACATAGATTGGAATGTTGGCTTTTTATGGTTATGGTGTCGCTTATACGTGAACAACTTCCATAAACAACATCCAATATGTAGCTTATATCAAACATTGAACCAATTACATGACAGTGAACATGTATATTTAGTCTTTTATGCATTTAAATCTAAGTACACATCGGGTTCACCTTTATTCTGTTTACATGTTCACGCTAAATGCCACCAGTCATGGCGTCATGTTTACACAGAGCAAAGTCAAGAGCTCAGGGTGGAGATTTTTACAGCTAGTCCTCACGATAACAAACCGGCCAGGGGACGGGAAGAGGTGTACATTGTTGCAAGACTGGGGATAAAGCCAAAGGATCCTTCCTGTAAGAGGAAACAGAAAAGGACCTTGAGCCCACTCACGTCTCTGGCCAGTCCACGTTTGACGCTGTTGATGTCTACCAGTCGGACGGGGACTTCTAGGTTAAGCTTGTAGTAGATTTGAATTGTCTCGTGCATGCCGAGCAGCTCTTCACTAAAGGCAGAGATGAAAGAGTGCATGGCGCGCATTACACCACATTAAACCATGCAGGTTTAAGAGGACATCATGCGCTTCTGCAGTAAAATCCAGCGATAAACTTACTTCCTGAGATACTCCTCGGAGTCGCACAGTTTTAATACATAATGCTCAGTTTGTTCGGGAGGGATGTCTAGCAGCTGGGCGATGTCCTCGATCAGACTCTTCACTGTCTTGTTCACTGGATAAAAGATTAGACTTCAGAGATGCCACACATGCCAACATATGAAGAAACTTAAGAAGCACGGCTGCATTAAAAGACGGCCGTTTAAAGATATTACCTACAAATGAGCCTGTTCAGCACAGTTTCCCTGGTTGCGAGGTTAGGTAATAGCTGCTTTCTCAACTGCTGATAAGTCTGTTAACACTTGGTGCCAATTTGACCTCTTTTTTTTGTTTGTTTTTTGTTAGAAATATCAATCATGCATAATTCCTAAAACAGACTACAAGTAACAAGCAACATTTGATGTTCATTTCTCCTGTTTTAAATTCATTTAAATGCCACAGAAACCAAAAGATGGAGAAAGCAACAAATACTGTTAAGTTGTCTGCAGATACTTAAGGACAGACAAAAAGCAAGAAAATTGATTTGTGGTTAAATGTTGCAACAGAAAAAAAGGGGGGGGGGGGTGTTATTGATACATTTGTGTTAGGCCTCATTTTCAGTAATGAATGGTATTTTTTTTTTAAAAAGCAACAAAAAAATAGAAAAGTTTGTCTGGAACTGAGTTTGATTGTTTGCTTTTGCTTCACTGCGACCATGAAAGACCTCAGAAAGACCCTCAGCCCACGTTTCTGACTAAATACCATTTATGATGGCTGCACTGTCATCTCAGTGTCAGTGCATGATGACAAAAATAAGCTTTGTAATGAATTCGTTGATGGGTTTTAAACATTTGAAATGATGCATTTGAATGCTTTTAGGAACAAATCACACATTGCACTATTGTAGCCACTTTTAAAGAATTTCTCTCCCTCCAGTATTTTGTGACATTGGTTGGGAGCTGCTGCTAGCTAACAGAAGCAAATGAACTGGTATATATATAAATGTTACCTGCGGTGGGGATGGGGATCTGGTTTTTGTCCCACACCACACTGATAGTCACCTCCACCTGCTGCAGCAGTGCACGGTGGATGTCCAGCAATCGACCACATACCACACCGCAGTTGTAAATACTCTCTGTGTGCTTGTATTTTGACATTAAGCTGCCAGAGACAGTGAAAAAACAAAAAACAAAAACAAAAAAAAAAGGTTGCAAATGACAAATGATCACAATTAGAAACCAACTGGAACAGCAGCAAAAAAATTTACAGTAAATTTACAGCATATAACATTTAAAGTTCAGTGACTCATTTTGTTTGCCTGATTTATCATCTGTCATAGTAAAGGAGAATATTGTAAACAAAAGCATTTTATAGTCATTTCATTTTCATGCATAGAAGTTGTTTTTTTTGTCATTTTCATACCTGGCAGTTGCAGCAGAAAACAAAACCATTGTCTTGGTGCTGCCCTCCGGAGCGTCTATGAGTGTGATGACCCATGTATCCTGATGAGAAAAACAATACAAGAGACACCCTTTAGCCTTGTCTCTGTATTTTGGGTATACATTTTGAGCATTAAGGAGCTTTTTGTTTTCACTGAGTATTGGAGATGCTTACTTGGTTATATATTTCAGTCTTGGAGCGAGTCAGTCTTTGAAGAGGCTCGCTGAAATCACAAGCAACCTGCTTTTTGAATCCTACCCTGGGAGGAGGAGGAGGAGGAGGTCGAAGGCCCCTTTTTCCTGGCAAACATTCACTAGGTAGCCTAGATCTGTGTAGATTGGGAGATCTTGGGGGTACTGGGGGACGACCATTTGTGCTCTGCTGGTTGGTATTTCCAGGACCTCCGACCCCAAGATTCCAGACTTCATCTCCAGGCTCATGCTGGGTTAAAGTGGGAGGTTCTGGGATCTCATAGATATTAGGTCCATCATTTTGTTGTAGGTTATCAATGCTCTCATAAAGGTGCATTGCTTCTAGATCATCCCTCAAAGGCATGGGGAGGTCGGTGTCGCTCGCATCTTCTCCGTGGAGTGTTACCGCTGGGCTTTCCATTACATTTTATTAATGTAAACACGTTTTTCTGGATGCTGGTGTTTTACACTCCACACGACCTTCTTTCACAACATGGCAGAACAGAAAAAACCTACGTGGTGGTATTATTAATAATGACAAGTTAGGATACTGGATGACTTACATGAGAAAATGTGAATAAACTCTGCTCATAAAACCCGCCCTAACTGAAACTGAAGGTTCAGGCTGGTGTAATTATTAACCAGCTTTCAAATCTTAACAGGAAATCCAACAGAGCACACCAATAACCCACAACAATGCCTTGTTATATATCAGTAACCGCACAAATAACACATTATGCTTTAAAATCTATTTTTAGACAGTATAAAACTGAACAGCAGGGAATTTTGACTTTAAATCAAACTAAAATGCAGCCTGGCACTTTTTCATATCACATAGTCTCTTCCCTTCATGTCACAGAAGAACCTCTCTAGTAAAATGTTAAGACTAGCTATGAATAACAAGATTTATCTTTTGCAAAGTAGTGGGCATATTTTTGTGAGCTTACCGTGACAGCTCTGATGTCTGGCGCGTATCCTGCTCAAGGTGAATGCTTGAATGAAGCCATGCCC
>VOQK01025658.1:26109-49589 GCA_015052645.1 Benitochromis conjunctus | reverse complement strand
TAAATTAAAAATCAAATAGAGGGCTCATCTCATGCACTAAAATCCTGAGATAATGTTAGCAGAGCAAACTTACGTTGAATCAACTCTACCGAAAAAAAAAACATCCAACACTGGGCACGCTTAGCTTCATAAAGGTGTCCCCATATGTTAAAAGCATGCTAACAACTCAAAAAAATAGGACAGGTGGGGAGTCCCACCTCTACTAGATACCAGAGCTACCAGGAACGAGGACACATTTAACTACTAGCATCAGGCTGTGATATTCTTACCTTGCATCCTTCCTGTACTGCAGCAGGACAGAATGATGGTCTTCACAGGTGTCTGCCTCACAACCAACAACAATCTACAACAGCAAGAAGTATAAGACACTGACTAAGCTAAAAGATGTAAGATAAAAGACCGACATCACACTAATCTTTTAGTTCTGTACCTTGAACTGTAAAATATATCCAGGCTGCACAATGAGCTCTCGAGTGGCCAGGATGTTGTGTGTCTTATCTTGGTTCTTGTTGGGCCAGTACAGGTGAAAAGAGGGATTTCCACAGAAGCCGGCCGTACGAACGGCATTAGGGTAAAAGCTCCAGCTTTCCTCGTGGGAAACACCCTCTAACAAAGGGCAAAAAAACAAGTGGTTTCCATCATATTTACTCATTGGTCGTGAGCGTCTGATAGCGTAAAATCATACAAACTCACCGTCATCAAACGTGTCGAGCAGGGTGGATGGGTTGATGTCCGACCCTCCCACCAATATGTTGTCTATGGCCCACTGAGCTCTTTCCAGGCTCGGGGTGGCGAGGCCAGAGGAAATGGTAAAAGGCTGCCACCAGCGCAGGCGAGTAGCATTAGTTAGAGCTCCTTCGGGCAGCACGATGTAGTCTCTTCTCACCAACACATACTTCAGATAGTCCATCTCATGCAGCAGCGCCCAGGACACACCTGAAGAAGAATTAAAGGCAGAATGAAAAAAATTAAAAACCAAAAACAGATAGAAGAGGAATAAAAAAGGGAAAAAACACAGTGACTCCACCTCCATCAGCAGAGTAATCCAGCAGCACTCCCTCTTTACGACAAGTTGGACGGTGGCACATGGTCATGTTATCTTCACTTCCAATCCTCGCCCAGTATTCAACAAACCTTTAGATGGAAACATGCAAAAAATAAACACGGATTTAAAAATAAAACTGCTCTTCTTGTAACTTAAAGCTGTCATTGAAAGAAGTTAAATACTCACTTGGCTCCCCGTAGATCCAGATCAACAGTGACAGCCTGCCTGGCATCAGCCCCACCAAAATACAGGGCTGTCCCCTCTACCAACACACCACAGTCTGTACAGGGCTTACCACCCTCCAGCACCTGCCACTGAGGGCCTGTTGCCCCTTCCCAGTCAAAACGCTCTTTTAGAGTAGCCTACAGGGTAAACACACACAAAGCATGTGTATTTAAATCACGACCTTCTCCTTTTTTCTAGTCTGTCTTTCCCAGGAGGAAAATAATATGTATCAAAGCTACCTTAAGAGCAGTGCTAGCGTAGCAGTTTGGTCCAGTGAATCCTGGATCACAGAGACAGCGCTGATCCAGACAGTCTCCGTGCCCCCCGCAGTGGCTGTCGCACGCTGGCCCGATGTAAAAGTTCTCCACACCCCACTGAATGTCTGAGTGCTGCTGGTAAAAGCGGAACCGTACCGCACTTAAGAAAAAGATGAGACAGATTTGTTGAGTAACATCCATACAATTTTTAGCAACAGTAATGTAATTTATTCATAACTGTATGTGATGGTGCTACACTTAAATATGTAGCAGCTCCAGTGGCATTGTTGATGTGAAACGACTTACATGTCAGCCAGACTTTCAGGCAGAGGATAGACTACCCTCTTCCAGCCATTAGCAGGGAAGAAGACTGACGGCTGGGAGACCTGACCACCACAGCGGGGGTCAGCAGGCAGGCACTGAGGGACCAGGTACTTCCAGGTCACTCCAAAGTCTACTGAATACTGAATGTGAATTTGCCGATCTGCGTGACGTTCTGGCAAACTGCAGCCTACAGCGATCTGAATGAAAACACAGAGATTAACAAACAGGGATTAAAAAGATGTAGAGCAAAAAACTAATAAATGTTTTGATTATCCACGGGTTACTTTAGAATCAGAAGTTACCTTGAACTGCATTACCCAGCCCTTATCTGGAACAATATCATGAGTGACAGCATACACCTCTCTACCGTCGGCATTTCCGCACACCATGACCCCATCAGGAGAGCCACAGAAGCGCTGCACCGAGCAGTCCTCTGAGAACAACCAATGATCGCTCACTGAAAACAAAGAACGTCAAGAGAAGAAAACATAAGTTGCTTCTAAGATGAAAAAGAAAGTAAAAAAAAAAAATGCAGCGATCGACTGAGCAATACCTATCGGCGTTTCTTCCTGCTCACTCAGCTGACCTATCCTTCCTAAAGTCCCATCAGCAGGAGTCCTCTCATGGTTAGGCAAGGCCACCCCTCCAAATGTATCAGAGATCTGAGCCCGCGGGTCAGAGCCAGCGATGAGGACGTTATCTAGAGCCCAGTCGCTGTGGTCTGCTCCGTCATGCTGTGGCTGCCACCAGCGCACACGTACTCCTTCCTGACGGGCAGCAGGGGGCAGCAGCACATTCACAAACCTGAAAAGACGATAAGATAAAGAGATTCACAGGTATCCTGGTTCTCTCCAGCTGTGTGCAAGCAGGTATGTCCATGGGAGGCAAGTTAAAAAAACAAAAAAAACAAAAAAAAACGTACCCAGGTTTGGTGTACAGATCATAAAAGATTTCCGTCAGCAGATGCCAGTTGATGCCCCCATTCAAACTGTACTCCAACAGGACACCCTGGTTGCGGTTACTCGGCGGGACCATGCAGCCATACATGAAATAGAACTGGATGAACTCGGCGTTAGTCAGGTTCAGGTCCACTGTTACCAGCTGACGGCTGCAACTCTGTGCACACATAAAGAAATTTGAGCCATTTGGATATTTGGAATCACGTTTCTAAACGGATGACGTTTTTAAATAAATATCCAAAAATCAGCATGCAATCAATCACGATCGGTTGTTTAATTACAGAACATAACAAGAGCAGTATAACGAGGTGTAAATAATGATCGTAGATCCTCATGTTAGATGTAAACAGCTCCTCTCACGATTTTTCTCTGGCAGCGTTCCTCCCACATTAACATCAGCCTTCCAATAAATATTCACTTACAAGACTGCTCTAAATGTCTAGGGAAAACTTCAGCTGCTCGTAAAGGCTGACAGCTAGTTACTTTGTGGTTTTCATTATCAATCATCCGTTTGCTGCACTGCAGTCTGCCACAATCTTTGTCATGTTTTTGATTTTGATTTTACTCCACTGTGTGTCTAATTCTTCTTTTCTCCATTGTTTGTGTCTGATTCAGTCCACCAGTCCTTCCTTCTTTCTCAACCTGTATCACTTTAGTCTATTTGTCTTCTTCAGTCTCTGTCAGTTGTCATCTCATCTCCTCCTGCAGTCCCTGTATTATCCTTTCTTTTTATTCTGATGGTTCCTCGTGTTTCCTTTGTTTTTGATGCTTTGTTGCATTTTGTTGCCACCTTTATGCACTGTTTTTTTTTAACCTTTAAAATTTGTTTAAAGTTCAGATGAAGATATGACCCAGTGGAGAAAAAGACAATCAAAGAATTACCAAAACAGAGAAAATGTGCAGGAGGAGACATGTCCAAGATTAACAATTTCAATCTGCAACAATGAACGCATTGCCCCCTGTAGTATAACTGCTTTCAGATCCCTTATTCATGAGGGGTCACCACAGTGGGTAGCTCTGCATATTATACCTTTCCTAACACAATCCCCAAAGGATCTATATCTCCTCCTGGGCTTGAATTTTTCACTTGTTTGGTGAACGTGTAACCCACAACATTTGTGGAGCCACTTAAAATTTTTCATCAGGTAAAAAAACAAAACAAAACAAGAAGCTACATGTAGGTGATGATTTACAGCTAAGGGTTACAGGTATTCCTTGCTTGTGTCAGGTCATACTGTGTAATGGTTTTTATGTCATAAAAGAAGTAAAACGAAGACTCGAACAACAAAGGTGCTTTGTAGACTGACCCCACTGAAGTGCAGAGCAGCTCCAGAAGCCACAGCTCCACACACAGTGCTGAGTTTCCCACCAGTGAGTACGTGCCAGTGACTGAGCGAGGGAGCTCGACTGAAGCTGTCCTTCAGCTGGGAGGGCAGGGGGACCACGGGCTCATCGCAGTATTCTCCACCCCACTCTGGGTCACATCTGCAGAAGATCGTGGAGCCAGACACAAATCAGCAGATACTAATACAAGCTAGCCTTCAAAGTATAGTGAACCTGATGAGTTAAACATCAAAAACACCCTCTATACAACTGTGCGTAAATACAGGAAGCCCAAACATTATTCTGTATACAAATTCTGCTTTTGGACAGAACACTTATTGCTGCTGGTACATACACGCAGGAGCTCTGTTGGCAGCGTCCATGTCCAGAGCACATATCTGGGCAGCCATCTCCGATGTAGAGGTTGTCCAGAGCCCAGGTCTGCTGCTTGTCAAAGGGAGCCTGCTGGTACCATCGGAACCTTGTGGCTGGAGACCTAATGACATAAATTAAAGTCGGGGATACAAATAATTTAAAACAGAATAAATCATACCAAAGCAAAGCCTGCAAGGTAGTTCAAGCAGACAACTCAGGATGTACCAGGCACACACACACACTGTAACGCAACTTACTGTCCTGTAATGTAATATACCAAAAACATCTTCCTAATTTGGCAGTCTATTTAACCCGCACATTTTCTCTTCTCTCCTTCTGTCATGTCAGTGCTGCTGCTCCATTGTTCCCTGCTGTTTTAACTACTCCCAGCATCCACCCATGGAGGCGATGTTTGATTATCAAACCCCAATTACGCTGCATATTATGTCTGTTGGGAGTGATGACTTGGCACATATAGCTGCTAAACTGGAACTATCTTCTTCAGCTGTTCTTTCAAATGCAACTCATCAGAATTAGATTGTACTGTAACTGTTACAGTACACCCACTTTCCCCTCAAACACAACAGAATATTGTAGAGTTATGATGATACATTTGTTCCCATTCCTGAATAAAAGAACAGGCTGCGCTGACCTGGCATATGACGGGATAGGCAGGGTGACACGACCCCACTTATTATAGATGTCAGAAACCAGAAGACGCTGCAGAGTGTATGAAGAGCAGTCGGGGCTTGTGGGCAGGCAGTCTCTGACCACAGGCTGCCAGGTCAAACCAAGATCCAGGGAATATTCTAACTCTACAGCTGCAGAGAGACCAAAGAGGTTCATTTCTTTACTCCACTTATTTTCTTTTAATACTATACCAACAATGACTTTATTAATAGTACTTACAGTAGCAGGAGTTTGTGACAGAGCAGGATGCAGAAAAGTCAAACTGGATAAATGCATCTTGACCCAGACTGATGTCAGTGGTGACGGCATAGCGTGTGTTGGACTTCTCAATAAAAGCAAAAGCGGGTCCGTCTGAGCCACAAACAGGCATTCGGGTCCCTCCTGGATGGAGGAGCCATGAACGCCCATCGATTGAGGAGAAATCATCTTCTAGTGGTCCCCAGCCACTGGCACTGCCACCTACCACCACCTATGGATAAAAAAAACAAAACACGTTTGCATGGTCAATGCAAATAAGGAAGGGGAAAAAGTGAGTAAATAAAAAGTAAGGTTTAAGCTGGTTTAGATAGATAATAATCCAAACATCTTTTTTCAAACCAGAATTTAATTAGAAATGATTAAAACAGTTGATGAATGGCTGTTTGGATGATTATCAATGTACCTGATCAATGACCCATGGGCTGTAAAAGTGTCCATTTTCAGAAGGTTGCCACCACCGGAGGCGAGTGGATGTTGTGCGGGCACGCAGTGGGATCTCCAAGGCCACCAGACGAGCCTGATTACTGCTGTTGCTGAAGAGGAATTCCTGCAGGAGTCCCCAGGTCAGTCCTCCATCCACAGAGAACTGCAGCAGGACCGGCTGAGAACGAGGGTCTGGTGGTGCTTTACCACAACCGAGGCGTAGAAAGAACTGAACAAACCTGAAGAGCCCAACAATCAACATATGGCTATCAGCTAGATTGAAAGAATGCAGGAGAGGGCGATTGGAGCGCTGCACCAATAACCTTATAAAGACATCAAATTAATAACAAAAAGAATTGAGTTCAGCCTGTTGGTGTGGCCCTCCACAACAGCCCCAGTTCCTCATGTAAGTCCTTAGGAAAATTAATCACCCACTCATTAAAAATGATCTAGATCAGTTATTTAGGGAAAAAAAACATAAATGTTTATTGCATTTATTCTTTGGTCCAGATGTAGGTATACCTGGCATTTGACAGGTCCATGTCATTGGTGACCAACATGCGAAGGCCATCCTCACTGAAGAACAGATGGTTCCCACTTGACATGATGCCACACTTCCTGGATGGTTTTCCACCGCTCAGGAGCCTGAAGTGCTCAGCAGCTCCCCCTACAAAAGTGGAAAGTGTGTAGAATTTACAAACATACAAAAGTTTTTCGCAAACAACATGAATGCATGAAACACAATTAACATAACAAGAGTAAAAAGTGCATGTAGTGAAGACAATCATGTATGGAATAAATTAAAAAAGTGGAAAAATAATTCTTAAAATAAATTTCACTACAATGAGTGAAATAAACCAAGAAATGCTCACATGCTATTTCACATGGTGACAGCAGGTGATTTCAACCAGCCATAAAAATATTAACTTGTCTTCTGATGAGTATTATATAACCAATAAATATGACTTGGATCCAAAATTAGAATCTAAATCTAAACATAAGATTTAATATGCTTCTATATGTTGGTGTACCTTCAAAGTCCTCTTTAAGGAAGTCAGGATTGGGGGTGTCAGGCACTGAGCAGTCAGGTCCAGAGTAGCCAGGGTCACATACACAGTGACTACCACCCACACAGGCTCCATGACCATTACACATGTCCTGACACTGTGGACCAATGTAGATGTTGTCTAGGGCCCATGTTGGAGGAGAAGAACCAGTTGAGAAGAAACCTTGATACCAACGAAACCTCACTGACCTATGAAATAAAAAAGAAAACTAAGGATTAATGAGGCAGACATAAACAGACTGCATGCTGCAAGTATATTAGACAGAAACTCATTAAGGAATGGTACAGTCTAATTGTTATGTGTATTTAAACTGTTATAATCTTGTTATTAATCTCTGGCTCTCTTCCACAGCATGCCTTTTATCCTGTCTTCCTTCTTTCAGCCCAACCGGTCGCAGCAGATGGCCGCCCCTCCCTGAGCCTGGTTCTGCCGGAGGTTTCTTCCTGTTAAAAGGGAGTTTTTTTCTTCCCACTGTCGCCAAAGTGCTTGCTCATAGGAGGTCATATGATTGTTGACTTTTTCGCTGTATGTATTATTGTAGGGTCTACCTTACAATATAAAGCGCCTTCAGGTGACTGTTGTTGTGATTTGGTGCTATATAAATAAAACTGAACTAAAAATGGAATTGAATTGAAAGGTGAAAGAATTAGATGGAAAACATTTAGAAAAACTTAAAGCAGAGACCTTTTTTATTCATACATGGTTTGGCATTATCTTAAAATGTGATGCTTTTCCTGAAAAATGGGTATTTGCTCCAAACCGTATATGTATACAACATGTATAAATTGAAAAAGGGTCTATACAAAATTTAAAATTGTCAGACCACTTGGGCAGTATTTCACCTCATTTCAGTCTATCTTAAATGAGCCTGAGCTCAGAGAAAGGTTCTCTGTGTATTTGTCCTTACATGGTAGAGGTTTAACCTGCATTTATTAAGCTAAGGAACTGTTTTCACAAACTGGGTTTTCTAGAAGTGTTACTGAGCCTATGCATGACCATCATATGATGTCCAGATACAGCTCCCAAAGTAAAATGTAGCACATGTAATCTAAATAACTGATACTATTGAGAAGGTCTGGTAATCCACTGCAATAAACTCTACATTCATTTTCAAGCTTTTTTAATTTATCTTATCTCCCCTGCACATTCTCTAATCTTTGCAACTCGGGTGCAAGGAATCGCTCACATGTGATAAGGAATGAATGGCTGGCCGCTTATGAGAGAGATATTTCTTGTCGTAAAAGATTTACAGTACAAACAGTGTTTCTTTTCACGTGCCTCCAATAAATTACAGAAACATTTGTGAAATCGAGCGTGTCCTTATCTGACTCACAGCTCCTGCGAAAAGGCACACAGTGCTGGCAGTGTGTCTGACACTCACATAGTAAATAATGTGCATAATATTATTAAATCCAGAAACATACATTTGCTTAAAAAACAGCTGTAGGGATCAGCATGTCTGAGATACTCAAAAGATATTAGCAGTCTAAAAGCTGGGAGGCAGTGTCATTCAGCAGTTTCATATATCTTAACAAACAAAGCACACAGAAGCAGTAGGAAATATTCGCTGATGCTGAGGTCAATAAGAGGTAACTGCATTTTCTTTTGTCACTAAATCCTTGTCAACAGATTCACTGAGATGTACAGATTTAAAGCACTTAAAGTAAATAATTTTTGGGGGGTGAGAGTAATGTGAGAAGTCTGTAGACTACAGCTCCAAGGTATCACGAGGTGAGGGTAGTGTGCCATGGTGAAGGAAAAACCATGGCCAATTAACATCAAAATCAGGTAGAGCAGAAGCTGTGGAGGAGGACATGTAATTTGTTGCTGAAACTCTAGCTGGCCACAGGTACATACTGTTAGAAGCTATTTAACATATTAAAGATTTGCCAGGATAAAAATCTGTGAACTTCAGAGTTGACTTAAGCATATCGCTCATGGACTCGCAGCAAGTCTGTTTCTTGCCAAGGAAGCACTAAATGCTTCTTTTTGTCAGCAGTGAGTACCTGACAGATGGCCTTGCGCTGTTTCTCAACCCTAGCCACCATCTTCTGGCAGCAACCCCCTGCTCACCAGCTTGTGATGGCTTTAGCTCATCCTGTGCCACCACAACATCCCTTTTCAGGAAGAACAAGGCCAATTTCCACTGTTTTTCCATGCCAAAAGACAATTATATATAAATAAGATAATACAGTGATATTGTTATTTTTGTTTTAGCTTAGTACAGTTAGTACTTAGTACTTTCTTAAAAACTAAGAACGTAAATGCTTCGCCTATAATGTCATTGGAAAATTGGCTGTTTAGAAACAGTCTACAAACTGCCCTGTCAGAGTGCCTCTGATGTTTCACCATATCTGAGGTGGTGAAGAGTAACAGACTTGTGCTTTGTATGCAGCTAAAGTAAATTCATGTGTGGGAAAAATGCTTCAGGTTCACTTTTAGAGATATATGGAGCACTCATATTTAATTGTGCTGAATGACACAATATCCTTGCAGAGGTGAGCGTATTCCCAAGTTATGCGATTACTTCTTGGGTTACCAAAAGTCAGAGCCTTTTGTGGGTTGTATGACACATACTGTATAAGTTGTTCACAATATCTCCAAGGAAACCTATTGATCTCTATAGGTATGTAAGACCATTACATGTAGCATCTCACTGTGACTCATCAAGCTGGTCTACATGTGCTCAGACTGCATAGTAGAGCTAACATTATTTTATATGTTTATATGTTTATAATTTTGGCATATGTTTGAGATGCTCCTCTCTTTAATTCTAGTTTTAGCAAATGAAGTTGTAGCTTGTTATTGTTAGGTGAAGCAATATCATATATATAATATATATAAAATACTCTATTTGGATGACAATATTCCAGTTTTTATTCACAAGTTTACTGCACCATATACATTTGTTAAAATCCACAGAGCAGTCAGTTTTAGGACACTACTTATCATCATGTTCTCGTTATGTAACATCTCACAATCCCACTTTGTGGGACAGCACAATTTTTTTTTGATGATTCAGGAATTGTTCTCAAAATGAAACAGCCTCATGAGATTTAATTGAAGCCATCGTGGCTTTTAGTACATGGTTAATGTGTCCCTGCAGTGCTTAGCACTGATGTCTCACAGCAACAAGGTTTTGGGCTTGAACCTGCTGGCTTGCTGCGGCCTTTTCCTTGTGCTTGTGTCAGGTCTCTCCAGGATCCCCCCCCTCCCAACACACACACACACACTTAGTCCAAACACATGTGTGTTAGGTTACCTTGTGATCCAAATTGCCCATAGGTTCGAATGTGTGTGTGTGTGTGTGGTTGTCTGTCTCTCTGTGTTTGCCCTGTGATAGACTGGCCGCCAGTCCTGGGTATACCCTTCCTCATCACCAGTGAGAGCCTCCCTACAGCCATGAATTGGACAAGCGGTTAAGATAATGGATGAATTCTGTATCTGTGTTTGAAGTTCTGAGTCTCTCTTGATGTCTGCCGTCTTGCCACAAGGCAGAAATCTGCATACTATATGACAATGCAGTGCTGCCCAGCCAGTGATTGTAATCACAAAACTATTGCTTACAGCTGTCGGGTTAGCTGAATATGTATGCATTTTGACTGTAGTGGCTCTGTTAAAATTGAAATGTGTGACAGCTTGAGTCTTTGCCAGTGTCGCTCTTATTTTGAAAAAGATGTTGTGTCTAGTTCTGCTTTGATTGTCAGAATTTTATTTGTATTTTTTTGTGTGTTAAAGTTATTAAAGTTAAAAATCTAGGCACTTCTGGGGCCACAGTGACCAAAATTCAAATTACAGCAGCTTTAACCTTCATTAAAAGTGCTTGTCACTGTGACTCATCCTTGGTGGAAATAGTTTTTGGCCATATCACTACTATGCTAAAAATAGTAAGCTGAAATGGCCATATATTAGTCATCCAATCATTTAGATGGATTCTTGGACCCAACTTGGATTGCGCTGTCCAACCCTGCTGGGACAAATGCCTGAAAATGTCAGAGAACAAGTTGTGTTGCAAGTCAGTAAACGAGTATCGATCTCGCTTTGTACCTGAAACTATCACACCTACGTGCCCTGGAGTCAAACTTAAGATATAGGGCTTAATGTCGACTTGGAGAAAACAAGACAAATACACTATAATGGCTTCTCTGTAATGGCAGCTGTTGGCAGAGTTCTAGCCCACCTATGTTGGGAAAGGATACTGTCGTCTGTCTCATACATTTTTCATTTGAAAAGGGGTGATTATATTTTTTTGAGAGGAAAACAAACATAAAAACCACGCTTCCTTTTTTTTTTGCTCCCAGCGGAATGCAGATGTAAATTTGTGGCAGATAACTAGTGCAATCGGAAGCAACAACAAAACGTAATTGTTCCGTTCATAATTATGTTTGTTGTGTAAGACAATTGCCTCATATCAGACAGAATTATCATCTCAACTTTGGCTTATTGTTGCACAGGAAAGCTGAGTATTAATAAACACAGAATACGCTCTCTCTATATATACATATATACTGGACACATCTATGCCGTATAATTTACTCCAATTAGATAACCATACATTTCTCCTATTAGTGTAATTGAAGGATTTTGTACACTGTTGTGTCAGCGTGACGCTTGCATCTGAGGGACTTGCAGACCCATCAGTCCCAACACTGATTTATCGTGTAACTCTCAAAAAGAGAAAGAGGCAGGTACAGTGATTCTGACATTTGGCCTTTTCCCATAGGATCCAGCCTTTTCTTCCCTGTTCTATAAACTTCATATGTCTGCATTACACCAAACAGCATACTATTTATTTATTTATTAGAGTAATAATGGTGATTTTGTTTGAGAATTGTGCTCAGATATTAATATTTTTAAAAAGTTCATATTGAGTAAGAGTGAACAATGTGTATATATATTGACATAGACATTTAGACCTCATCTAATGTAGAAGATTAAAGTCAATATATTGCTGTTATCGCCATACAAACACATTTTGCACTGGTAAGTAAAATTAAATGTAATTGATTTTTCATTAGTAACACATTGTTATTGGACATGCCCAGGCAATTTAATGTGTAAAATGTTAAAAGTTTGCCAACTATTAGAAAGTTTTTCTCCTCAAAGGCACTGTTGTTTTTCTATTTGGCTGCTTTAGCCTTTCATATAGCCTGCTGTAATTTATTACATTGCTAAATTGAATGTGTGAATCTGTGCATACTGTGAATTTCTATCCAAATATGGTGCGCACGATGCCTTTCGGTGACATTGCATGCTCCCGCACTGTCACGTAAAGCGTATATGAGTGAAACATGAAGGCATTCTATCCATGGATGAGCATGGATGAAGTGATGCGTGTCCACAGCAAAGACAGCAGGGAGCTTTCTGATAATAGTAGTAGCAGTGTGCGGCTCTCAGTGTCACAAATGGCTATGAGACGCTGTTGGCTACTGGGTTTCTTTAACAGCTCAGTGGGAGGTCTGAGATTCTGCGTAGGCACAGGTACAGCACTCAGCTTCAAATACCTTTCCTTGTGGGATGAATACTGTGTGCACGATTGTCACTTTAAACATTATACAACTGCTATATTCGTGCTTATATATTTGTGTACATAGTGTCTGTAGGCATGTGGATTTGGTGGTAAGGGGTGATATGTCTTTCCTTTTTGAAACATTGTTGTAAATGTCAGCAGACGAACACTACTCCCATGGCTTTCACAATAAAAAGCAAGCAGGGGGTAATGTGTGGCACTGTGTATAATCACAGCTGTGTACTGAGTATTGATTACTACACTTGTCAGGCAACAAAAAGCTGCAGTTTTCATATGTGCTATTTGATGTTTGTCTCATCAGACACACGTGTTAACTATGTGTATCCTGAGTGTCCAAGCTGATTTGCCAGTAATCTAAAAAGCATGCATCTAAATCCATTCACCCCAGCAGTTGTGCATTATTGCTCAGCAAAACTTGAAGAGAATAGAACATGCTGGTTTAGAAATTGGAAGTCTTCATCTCGTTATCCAATTATCAGCAACTGCTTTGACAAAAACAGCAGGATCTTCTATTTAATGTTTGCCCTTTTATTGCAAAGTCATCTTAAATTGAACTAAAAACAGTGCATATTCACATATTCTTTGTGACTGTGGTGGTATTAGCTCTTCTGGTGCTCTTTTCTCCATGTTTCACCATTAGGTTTTGTCTGTTGATAGCTTTATCTGTCTAGGATCTATCTTTTCTTTCTCAGAGGGCTTTTGGAAGACCAGATCAATGCTGATGTCTAATTAGCGAGCAGGAAAAAAAAATCGCTGCTCAGACAGAGTAAAAAAGTGCCAGAATATCTCCTAAAGTTTATTCCTCCTGCTTTGTTCAAACCACTACTTTTTATAACTTTTACCAGTCTTTGACTCAATAAATATAATAATTGTATAATAATTGTGCCATTATCACAAAACTGTTTCCCTTTGTAGACTAGCGACATATACGAGTGTTACATTTTTAATGTAACCACTATGCTAACTCCATTTATGGTCTGACAGCAGAAAACCATCAGGTACAAGGGTCTAATGTTATGTAGTGTTTAGTTTTAACACAGGCATCCTTATAGACTAGGCAACAGCGTGAAAATGCATTAAGAAACAGCTCTTGATTGTACTCTTACTATTATTGTTGACCATCTAGCCAAGTTAATTCAGCATAAAGGTATAATTTGTGCACAACGATTGTGCACAAATAAAATTAAGGGTGACTGTTTTAAAGGAAAGAGCCAAACATCTTTGCCTATCCAAACACCCAGTATCGTATAATAGGTTTGTAGCCCCACCTAGTGGGTATTTATAGGAATATCAGCTACCTTCTCAAATTTGATTCTTTCTGCCACTCTTTTCTTTTACACTTTTCTATTTTCCCTTTTGTGCTCCTTTTCCCTCCTCTCTGTGTCCCTTTCTACCTCCCTTTACTATCTTTCTCTTTAGAATATGCCAGAACATAACAATGAGCTCCAACAGCACAGATCCTGGTCTCTTCCTGACTGCCAGCACTCTACCACCATTGGCTGCAGCCTACCCACAGTCCAATGCACCCCATCAAGGAGGAACTGGAGGAGCACCCTTGTTGGTTTATCATGCTCTGGATGATAATTCCTCTTCTATCAGCAAGCTCTTAACCTCCACATTGGAACCCCAAAATGGGAATGCAACAGCAACCCCTGATCCCTTGGGTGGTCACGCTGTGTGGCAGGTTGTCCTTATTGTCTTACTGACTGGCATGTTGTCACTGGTCACAGTCATTGGGAACATCCTGGTAGTAGTATCCTTCAAGGTTAATCGCCAACTAAAGACAGTCAACAACTACTTCCTGTTGAGCTTAGCTGTGGCTGATCTCATCATAGGGGTCATCTCCATGAACCTCTACACAGCTTATCTTGTGATGGGCTACTGGGCCATGGGCAACTGGGCATGCGACTTGTGGCTGACTATAGACTATGTGGCAAGCAATGCATCTGTTATGAACCTACTGGTCATCAGCTTTGACCGCTACTTTTCAATTACTAGGCCTTTGACCTACCGGGCCAAACGGACCACAAAGCGAGCTGGGATCATGATAGGCTTAGCCTGGTTTGTTTCGCTTGTCCTGTGGGCCCCAGCCATCCTGCTATGGCAGTTTCTTGAGGGTAAAAGGACAGTGCCCCCAGGGGAATGCTACATTCAGTTCCTCTCACAGCCTATTATAACCTTCTGCACAGCCATGGCGGCATTCTACCTACCTGTGACAATAATGAGTGTTCTCTACTGGCGCATTTACAAGGAGACTCAGAATCGTTCAAAAGAGCTAGCTGGGTTGCAGGGCTCGGGTGGAATAGGAGCAAGAGGTGTAAACGGTGGGGGCGATAAAGCCCGTTTCGTCCATCAGACAGGAAGTTCTAGAAGCTGCAGCAGCTATGAGTTGACCAGGCTCTCTAGGAGAAAGAGCACATGTCGGGAACTGGTAGGCCGCTTCCACTGCTGGCCTGGTGTTCGCTCTTGGAGACCTGGTAGTATGCGACAGGGAGATGGTGATCCAGATCAGAGTAGCAGTGACAGCTGGAACAACAATGATGCTGCAGTCTCTTTGGACCAGTCTGGGTCTTCAGAAGATGAGGACTGTGGAGGTGGAGATATGATTCCACAAAGTCATGCTATTTTCTCCATTGTTCTTAGCCTACCTGGCATAAAGGCTGCTGTTAACTCCCAGCTAACCTCATGTGAGGATCTGGATGCAGCCTCAGAGGAGGATCCCCTTAGAGCAGCAGAGTATAATCGAGACAGTCTTTCATCAGTAGCTCCAAACACAATGGCCACTGTTACTCCCGAAGGACAAAACAGTACAGAAAATAGCTACCACCAACGCTTCTGCTCACGCAAGATTCAATCAGTGTCTTCCATCCAGGCTACTTCTAACCATAGGCCTCTGGATGGTACCCCAGTAACCACTACCACTGCCTCCGACAGTACTACTACCAGCACAACCACCAAGTCCCCCTCAGGTCCAATGTCCTTCAAGGAGGCAGCTCTGGCAAAGCGTTTCGCTGCTCGAGCTCGGACTCAGATCACCAAAAGGAAGCGGATGTCCTTGGTAAAAGAGAAGAAGGCAGCTCAAACTCTCAGTGCCATCCTCTTTGCATTCATCATCACATGGACACCTTACAACATCATGGTGCTCATCACTGCCTTCTGTAAATCTTGCATCCCAGACACTCTGTGGGCAGTAGGTTACTGGCTATGCTACGTCAACAGCACAGTCAATCCCATGTGTTACGCCCTGTGCAACAAGACTTTCCGTACAACATTTAAGATGATACTGTTGTGCCGCTGGGACCAGAAAAAAAGGAGGAAGCAGCAGTTTCAGCAAAGGCATTCTTCAGTGGTCTTTCACAGGAGAATTCCCAGGGAGTCTACGTAAAGGACTGAAAGTTAAGGTTGCTTGTAACACAAATGAAGAATTTTACACAGAAGGAAAAGAAAGAAAGATCCATTTAATTGTTTCTGTGAAGATTCTTTATCTAGAGATCTTTAATGTTTTATTCTGCTATGTCGAACACAGCAACCCAATGTGGTGGTCTTGCAGTATGTGTTTGTGTTGGTGCATCCATTAAGCAAAGCCGTATACGTGTGTGAAGGTTTGCGTAAGGTGAGATTCAGACATGAAAGTTGTGCCTGTCCTTGAAGAAGTTTTTATCATTTCATGCAAGTACAGCAGCAAGAAAGTGAAGTAAGTGGACAATACTCGAAAAGGGCTTAAAAACACATTGCAGGAGAAATACTGAAGTGCAATTGATGCAAATAGAGGGGACGCTGTCACAGAGTTGGGGATTACACTTTTCTTATCATTTCTCTCTGTGGGTAGTTTGCTCTGTAACATTCAGAGTGGTTTTGCATTTCAAATAAAACTATAGATATATATAAAAACAATTGTTCACAGGCTTCTACATTTTATTGATTTGCCCAGCCATCTTTTTGACTGGTATGCAGTTTTATTAGAAGTTCGGCACATTGCGTTTCTACATGTGCTCCTTTGTCAGTGTCTTTAATGAAATATAAAAAGTTCTTAAATTTTGTCCATACAGTCGACAGAAAACTGTTATTTTTGTGATATTTGGTTTTGGTTTTCTAGAGATTTTGAGCCAGTCTGAAAATGATCCTTTTGATGAACTGAGTTGTGAATATTTTGTGTGGCACCACAGTCAGTGAACTGCTGTTGTGTTCAATGTGATTGTTGTGGTTTGTACGGTGGAGATAATAAGTACAATGGTTGTGTTTTATGTACTTGCAATTTTCTGTCAAGTAATGATTATACAGTAATTATATTCTGTTTGTGTACATTTGGATATTTCTGAATATGATACACAAAGATTGCACACACAGAGACACACTCACACACAAAGATGTCCATTTGTTTAAAAAAAAAAGTGTGTTACATTATCTTTTGAATTTCCACAAAATTACACACCTAAACAACTCTTTTGTTGAAGGATGGCAATCTTTGATATAGTAGAACAATGGTGGCCTCTGGTGGTGTACACAAAGATCTGTTGCTCAGGCTGTTAACAGGTCCACGTCAACACTGCAGTATCAAAATCTGAAATATAGCTATACAGATATAGATTGATTTGAATTCAATCTAATATTTAATCTAAGTTTTAAATGAAAACAGGTGACAAATTCAAGAAAAACTACATTGAGGTGTTTAGATTCACTTGTACTTTAGAGGGATGATTCAATGCAGAGCAGTATAAAGATGTTCTGAATGAGCACCTTTGTCTTTTGTTTCGTTATAAAATACTTTTATTATGATCAGCAAAAACTGTGCCGCTTAATGGTTTGATTAGTATTTTTTTTAAAGCATCAATTGAATAATGTTCTTTTCCACCATTGGAGTTTCATGTACTTGTAAAGACGATACATTTTAAGCTTTTCTGGCAACACATGGTGTCTAAACTCCTGTAGGTTTTTCACTAATTTGTCACCTGTTTGTCTCTGCCATTGCAAAATGGTCATAACTGTGTGTGTCTGCTATAAAATTATTAGTGAGACTTATAAAAAAAAATGAAAATTGTGTAGAATTAAAAGCTGTAATGGTTTACAGAATTATCAGGTTTTTCTATCCAGAAAGAGTGAAAATGCCACAGGTCAACCACTAAGAGTCAACACACAGATAAAGACTTTCTTTTGTGTTTTAATGCCTATTGTGTTATCTTTATCCTAAGTAGAAGGTTGAGGGGTTTTTTTTGCAGTATTGCCACATCCGAATCTTTCGTTATGAATACTGTTCAGCAATTACCACAAATAACTAAAAAACTGTACTACAACAACTAGCGTACAAATGAATGGCTAGATTGTATTATATTGGAAATGATGGCATGACTTTGGCTTATGTGCTGTATGCAAAGAAATGTTTAAAAAAAAAAATCCTGTACCGACCATCACTGAATATTTCATTAGTCTTCAGCACAATGTCATAATATAGAAAGCTATTTTTGGCTGCTCCCTTATTCACAAGGGGCATTATGCTGAATGCCCTTCCTGATGCAGCCCCTGAGGAATTTGTATCTTCTCCCAGAAACAAACTGGGGATCTTTCGCTTATTAGGCGAATGTGTAAACCACTACAGTACGGAGCCACGCTACAGTGTCAAATACATTCTTCATCAACAAATGAGGGGTTTTTGTACTGTATTGGGAATGTAAACTGCCAAAATTGTGAACACAACAGTTTGTTACATTTTACTTATGCCAATCATACTCATATTTTAAGCCAATAAAAAACAAAAAACCTTTTGTCAGTAATGACTTTATTTTCTTTTGTTTTTGTCTTTTTGTCACTGTGTAATTTAGGGTGTTTCACCTGTTTTACATAGAATAGCTTCACTAAAATAAATCATTTTTTGAGTGTTGCTCTGCCTCACATTCATATTTAACACATGTTCAATAATGCAGATTCTAAACATCCAACCAGATTAGTTTAAAGCAATAGATAATATGGGTTGCATGAATTTATCCATGCTATTCTGTAATCAGAGCTAAAAAAAAAACAAAAAAAACAGTTAAAAGCCAATAATACATTAAAGATGTAGAAGGTGACCTGCTAAAGCTCAAACTGAGCAACAGAATGGGGAAGAAAGGTAACTGAAGGGACTTCGAACATGGCATGGTTGTTGTTGGGATTGAGTATTTCAAAAACTGCTGATCTAGGGATTTTCACACACAAGCATCTGTTGGATTTAGAGGTGAATGGTCCAAAAAGCAAAGACAAACATCCAGTGATCAGCAGTTCTCTAAGTGAAAATACTTAATTTCTCTTAACTTGTTGATGTCAGAGGTGAGAGAAGAATGCCCAGAATACTTATAGCTGACAGGAAGGCAACAGAAACTCAAATCACCACCCATTAGAACCAAAGTATGCAGAAAAGAATATCTGAATGCACATCAAGCTTCGATTGCAGCTTCCACTGCAGCAAAAGACCACTCCTCTCAACTAACAACAGGAAACTGACACTACAATTTGCAAGGGCTAACCAAAATTAGTCAAAATAGAATATTGCAAAAATGTCACCTGGTCTGATGAACCTCGATTGCTGTTGCAACATTTGGATGACCTGGTCAGATTCTGGATTAGTTCTGCCTGTTATTAGCAGTTCAGGCTGGTGCTGGTGCCTGGTAGTGTAATGGTGTTGAGGATATTTTCTTGGCCCCTTAGATCATTGTTTAAACGCTACAAACTACCTGAGTTTTGCTGCTGACACATCCACCCTTTTATGACAACTGAAATTAATTTCAGACTGGCTTCGTGAACACGACAATGACTTGACTTTAATCAAATGGCCTGCACAGTCACAAGATCTGAATCCAATAGAGCAACTTTGTGATTTGGTGGAAAAGCAGATGCACATCATAGACAACAAATCAGCAGGAACTGTGCAATGCTGTCATGTCATGCCAACCCGGTAGTAGGAAATATCCAGTTTATTTTTTAACCAACAAATGTCCACAAGTTGTAGAGCACTGCCTTCCCAATGAACAGTCATTTCCCTCAACAAATGTTGCTACAATCTGTATGATATCATGTCTAAGTATTTGAATGTTTTCTTTTTATATGGCCACTGTCATTTGTTTAGGTTGATTTTTTGTTGTTGTTCTTTGCTATTTTAGACTTTAGATGTCCTTAAATACAATGTTTTGTAGTATTACTCAATACTTAAAAACTGAAAAAAAAAAAGTTGAAAAAACTGAAGAAAACCGCTGCTCTCGATGAGAAAGCCTCGGCTGCCTGTTTAGTGGAGGAAGGGACTTAAACGACAAGCAAGATGGAATGTGAATACCTCCCTGGATATGTAGTCAAGCTAAGGTGGCACTGCTCAGAAAGGTTTGATTACTAATCCCAACAAGTATGACCAAAAGAGAAAGTTCAAAGAAGCAGACAGGGTTTAGAGAGTCTGTGAAAATTCCTGGTATTACACTTCAACCCTGCAAAACATTTGTAGCATAGAATGAAGAAATACTGTTATATAACTACTTTTTGCTCCAACTTGTAAGTAAAACTGCAACAAATCTCTACCACTCAATAATTTCTTTTCTTTTTTAGAAGTAACTTTTTGACAGCTGTACATCCCTACAGACATGGCAGTGAGGAAACCTTTCTAGGAACTATATGGCACATTTTTGGCTTTCTGTGGATCTGACGCAAAAGTGGAATATGTGTTTTCTTTTATCTTTAGCAGTAGAAATAAACAAAGTGATTTTGAGAGTTTTATTGCTCTACCAACCCTAGGAAATGTATTTATATCATTCTGAATCTGGCTCTAATCTTCCAAGTTTTTTTAAACTCAATTATAATATTAATTATTTGTTATCATGGGAAACATGTTGTCTCAGTTAGGACTGAGGTCACTGACCTGTCTGGTGACGGCTTATGTAGGGAGAAAACAGCTGAAGCTCATTTGCTTAATGAGGGCATGGACTTAAAAGTGGCACCCAGTGCATCAGTCAAGACTAACAGCTACTGATTGACTCAACCAAATGTGTGTTTTTGTTCTGATTTGTTATTAAAATTGAGTCTTGTATCGCTGTCTGAAATGAAATTGAGATTGCCATCGAGTGCCTAATCTAGAAATTAATTTTAGTACAATAGTGTTATTTGACTGTTACATAGTTGTGTGTGTTCCCATCATGAGTCCTGATGAAGTTAGTAAGGAAAGTCTCGACAGAGCTAATGAGAGATGGCCACAGTGACTAGACATGTGATGAGGAAAATACAGACTTCATGTGACCCATGGCTAAGGAGCGGCTCATAGAAGAAGACAAACACCCATTTGTGTTGTTTCCTTCAGTCAGTACTAAACCACTGAGAAGAATCCAGCAGTCAGGCAAGTACAACAGCTTTTATATTTGAAAATCTTTATAAAAGAGGTCATTGCATTTGTTTTTAAAAAATGTACACTGGTTCATGTTGCTTAAACTAAATGCTGTAAGTTGAAACCTTGTTATGATTTTTGTCTTTTATGGTTAGAAAAGTGATATTTATAATTGGTGATAGGAGGATAAATGTTACGTTTACTACACATAGAGGTTAATCGGTCTTCAGGCTTGTGTCGATACAAACTGATGAACAGACAAGAAGAATCCGTTTGGAAATAAAAATGTGGACATAATTACTTGTAACTGCACACTTGCTCGTAAGCTTGTAAGTTGTGGACAAACCACAATATACTTACACTTTGACTTAACCCATAATAAGTATCTGATTTTTTGATTTAGCTGCCGATTTATTTTCTTGATCGATGAATGTATTGCTTTTTAGCCATAAACTCTGAAAATTTTCCTGTAACTCGACAGTCACATTAAACTGACTCTGTGTTTAACTAAACCCGCTGCATTAGTTAAACAAGTGACATGAGTATTTAGCTTTTGTGGTACAGTATATCTGTGTGTGGAGGGGGTGGGAATGCAGAGTAAAAATTGTAGATCTTGAATGACCTGTCTGATCTACAGTACTGTACAGAAGTCTTGAGACCGCACATTTCTCTGTGTTTTGCTAGGAAGATGATAAATTCTTGCAGCAATTAAAAGTATATAAGTCAAAAACCAGAGACTGTACAATTCTAACATGGTTGAAAGTAAATATTTGGTATGACTTTTATTCTTCAATGAAGTCTGAGCTCTCTTAGGCAAGCCTTCTTCTGGTTTATCCAAGTTAGGTGTGTTTGAATGACTGAAAAGTTGTTGTAAAGTGGCTTAACAGAGAAAAAAACACATTCATCTTAAAATGGTCAGGTAAAATTACTGGACTGAAAACAAGTGAAAAAGCAACCGATGCCCAATGAAATACTTTGAAAGACCTCCCGAAAACCTTAAGAACTGTTGCTCAAGACTACTTTGAAAAATTGTAAGAGAGTCTGGTTCATTGGAAGCAAAATTTAAAAGAAATGAGTTGTGGTTCAAGACTTTTGCACAGTATCGAAGCTGTATGTCTGAGAAGGTTCTCAGTCATCCGGGCCATGGTAATCTAAGGAGCTTGGAAAGAGAAGCTTCACTTTTTTTTCTTTTCAAGTTCCTTAGATTATCATAGCTGTACCTTGAAATGAAAATTAGAGAAAATAATTGAGGTAATTATATACAAAATTGTGAGCATGGAAACAATAGACTTAAGTTGTCTGTTCAACTTGGACGTTCACTGCCCTTTGATTTGTTCAGTCAAGAGGTTCAGGATCTAGGAAAGCCAGTCCATGGCTGGTAGCTTTCCACTGTTGTTGGGTTTTGGGGTTTTTTTTATGTTTACATGGGTTTGTTTTTTTTTAATCTAGGAAGGCCTTTACTGCATTGGTGGTGTGTTTGGAATAATTTTCATGCTCAAAAATTAAGCTGTTGCCAATCAGGCATTATGACTCATCTCAGAGCATATTGCCTCCCCTCTGCTATTTTGAAGCTAAGCTTAAATATACAGTAAATGAGTGTGAACTTGTTCTTCTCCCTTTATGTCAGCCTTTGTAGACAGGCGTCCTCTTGGATGAAACCAACGTGAGCAGGATGCAGACCATAAAGACGGTGGAGACCCAAGTTCCCTTTCTGAAAGAGAGTTTCTTCACTACCACGTTCAAAGGCCGGCGGAAGAGCAGTGTTACCAATATCCTCCGTAAACAACAGAACTCTCTTCTTAATCAACAGCAGTGCATTTTAGAGTATCAGCCACACAGTCCTAAGTGCTTTCATTCTCCAGTTGAAAATGGACCGGGGCAGCAAACTCCCCAGCATCAGCGACTTGCTCGCTCAACCAGCAGCCCGTTATGCAAGGCAGCTGAGCATGCAGAAGCAGATGGGGATAGAAAGGAGGAGCAAAAAGAGAGAGAGGCTCAGAATGTGAGAGAGGCTGAGCTGGAAAGGGGGGGAGAGGGAGCAGTGAGTGGTAGTGAGCCCGTGGCTGTCACTGCCAGTCTCCTCCTCCTTTCATCATCAGCATCAGCAGTGCTGGGGGAGCCAGCATCATCCTCACAGCTGCCGTTAACTGTGGTGGGCAGACAGCAGGGATTAGCTAGCTTTGAAAGGGCTCTGACCAACAGAGGACCAGCGGCGGCAGCAGGAGCAGCTCAGGAGGAAGCCGAGCATGCCCAACCTCGACCCCAGCATCATGGCCTGTTAGCCAAAGGTGTTCGTCTGCTCAGGAACATGGGGAACCAGGAAGCAAAGCAGAAGAAAGGAGGAGCCAGTGGTGGACCAACAGGGGATGTTTCTTGTGATGGTGAGGCAGATGAGCGAGAAGTGGACAAAAAATCCAAAAAGTCCTACAATAAAATAAATAAAGGCGCAGGAGAACATGGTGGTAAGAAGAAATCAAAGTCTGAGTCAAAGGGTTCTGTGTTTTCTGGAATGAAGATCAGGAAGAGTTTATCCAAGGTGAAAGGGTTGTCTAAGGATGATATGTTGGAAGATGGGAGGTCAGCACACGTTGGCAAAGCAGGGGTCGAGTCTGGTACAGAGAGGAGCCTGTCAGCTGATGAGATGGGCATGCTGTCAGATGTCGAGGGGGATC
>VOQK01025658.1:2832-14466 GCA_015052645.1 Benitochromis conjunctus | reverse complement strand
ACTTAGGTGTGTGTCAAATTCCCCTGGTCATCACTGTGGATCTTCTCCAACACAGCCATGGTGATTCAGCAACAGCAAAAACACAGAACTGTGACTGAACCCAATTTGAAGTTAACCTGTGACACATTACATCTCCTACTGCTTCAGCTATTTACATCCCCCTGTGTGCTGTGAGTTGAACTATTTTGCTGATGAGAGGGGACAAGTATCCTCCTCAGGACTACCACTAGAGAGCAGCTTTGACGTCAGTACTCCTCTGCTGGCATAAGTATTACAGTAGATGGGAAGATTTACTGCTATTACACAGTGTCAACTATTAACCTTTGTATCTGCAGAGAGGTTTCAGAGGGAGCAGCCTTGCTTCTGACCTTTTTATATGATGTACTAGAGATATGGAGTGAAAGTTATGAATATGAATTATAGTATGTGGTTTACATCTGTTTAAAACTGAAGATGATAAACTGCATGTTTCCAGTGCTCTGTTTTTCATCTTAAGAGATTTGAAGTCTAGGTAGAGAAAATGATAAATCACTGATGTTTGACATTTATGAAAAAGAAAGTGTTTATCTTATTAACATCTAACAACCAAAAACTATTTTGTTTTGTTAACGAAACATCAACTCCAAGCATTTTTTTTATTAAAAAAAAAAAGTTAAACCTGGTTAGAAATGAAAATTAAACAATGTTTACAAATTTGAAACCTTTATCTTTATTTAAACATTATGTAGGCATTGGGGAGTTTCAACTTTTGTATGTAAACTTTAAAAGAACCATTACCTTCCTAAGAACTGGTATGTTACCCTACCCCAACCTCTATTTTGGTCCCTTTTTATTATAGGTATTTCTTTGGGCATCTTTTCTCATTTCTCACACACAAAGCTGTGGGACCCTCCTACACACACACACACACACACACCCTCATAAATCTCCACTGGCTCCTGGTCAAGTCACGCATTACTTATAAGATCCATCTTCTCACTTACAAATCCCTCAATGGGGCCTCTCAGTACCTGTCTGACCTGCAGCAACAATACACACGGTCTGGGATGCTAAGGTCCTCAGCCACTGGTCTGCTTTCTGTCCCCACATTAGCCTAGGTACCTTTGGGGAAAGAGGCTTCACTTTGGCAGCACTCATCCTCTGGAACTTTCTCCCATCTGAGCTTCACAATGCCCCATCGATGGAGTTTATCAAAACTCAAGTTTAAGAGCTACATTTTCCATTATTTCTTAGAGGAAAGAATTGTGCTAGAGTTATGTTCTCAGGGCTGATTTTTTATTTATTTATTTTTTGTTAGAAAATGAAAAGTGAATCTGGGTCACCAGAAAATCTTGAGCTTTGAGTATCAAGAATACTTTTTAATTTATTATAATAATTGTAAAATGGGAAATTCCCAATGGCAGAGGATGTGGTCACCAATTTCCCTTCTAATAAAAATAAAATGTAAAATCAATATAGACACACTAATAGCACCATCATAGCTCTATTTGCTGATTGTATTGTTTGAGGAGCTAAATCAGTAGCCAAGTAATAATACTAGCATTCATCGGTCTTGTTTACTTCACACAGTATCATTGCTTTCCTTATTTTAGCAATAGGAATGATGGTGTTCCCTTTATTATTTTTCATCAAAAGTACCAAACTTGAGAGCTTTATTCCTAACACATTTTCAGCTCTAAGCACATCATAACTAGTTAAAAGTAGGTCATCAGATAATAGAATGGGCATATTTAGAATACAAGAGCTTGTTCAAGCACACTGTTGTATGAAAAGTTAATCAAATGGTAATATTTTTTTTTTTTTAACATGAATTTAATCTTTGATCACAGAAACAAAACTGAGTACGCCTATGAATTCCAATTTGGTTTATTCCATGAAAATTATGATAAAATGACAAAACACCTGAGCTTTCTTTATTTTATATACGCACTTGGGACGTGTGCATCTGCATATTTGCATCAATAGTCCATGTGGAAATGAATTGCCAAAGGGGTTCAAGCTGAAAGATGGAGTGGGTTAGCAGAAGATCAGCGAGCAAATTAATGTCGGTCAAAACACAGGTGCGACACTAATCAGAGCCATAATAATGCTCCTGATATCATTTACAGGTGACTGCTTCTTACATGGGTTATTAATGGGATCTGGGTCTGAGAACTGAGTGTGTAATCTTAACTAATGGAGAACAAACAAAGCATTAAAAGTAAATTAAATCTCAGTATTAAAGGGTGAACTGATTTTCATTGCATTGAGCTCTGTAGAGTTGGGTAAGAGATAACAATTACTAGTGACCTGCATAGTGCATGTTTGTGGCTCTCATTTTTGCTAATGAGATGACAAGTTGTACCTCAAGGAAAGATAATCATCCCACACATAAAGAGCTGTGTGGGATGATCAGGCTTCATATTGGCTAACTCTGCAGATCACGACATCCACAAATGTGTGACTTAATGAATTTCTTGCCAAAACTTTAGACACATTGCTCTGATTAGATGTTGAAAGCATCATATCTGATTAATACTTCAGTTTTTTTCTGTGCCCTTTTTGTCGTGAAAATGTTTCTCTAATGTTATTTCTAATGTTGTTTCTCTAAGCTATGTTTAAGTATAAAATAGTGCCGTTATATGGTCTTTGAAAATTTGTATTAATTATACCTAATATACCAAATATACCTGAGACTCTGTTGTATTTTTCAGCAGATAAGGCTTTACTGACGACTTATTCACTGCAATGACGCTGTTACCTTACACTAAAATATCAGAGACTTACTGTGAAAGTCACTCAGCATCCTATCTCGATCGGCATGTTTCTCAAAGCTGTGGTTGGGCTGGGGAACACAGACAGTTGGGGCTTGGTGATATAACTTCCTGTGTGTTTAAGAGGTCTGTGGTCTGTGTGATCTGGTTTAGATGGAAGCATTCTGTCTGGATCACAGTAGGCTATGGGTTTCCTGTCCTGTCCCTTCACCACTTTGCAACCCAATGCACACTTCTGCTTACTCAGGAGAGCTGTGGCTTATAATGGTCCCCTTGGATGCCGTTTTTATGCGTAATAACAACACTGGCTTGATATTTAAGTCATGACTGTTTGTCGAAAACACACTATTATTAAACTGTTAACGTTTGCAGCTTTTTGAGTAGTTTTAATCTCCATGGCATTGTGTAGATAACATTTTCTAAACTTTACCTTTTAGCCCCCTTGAAAATTGTATAATTTAAACAAAAAGTCAGTTTTCTGTTTCATCAGTTGAATAGCAAAAAGCCTTTTGTGTTCTTACTGATCAGTAAGGTTTTGATCATGTAACTAAATGATGATGTATTTGGAGACTTGGAAAAAAAAAAAGATTTGTCATCACAATATAGCTCGACAGCTATAATTTTCCCAGTGTGTGCTCATCAATAATGATGAAGTTTTTCTCCCACAGAAGGAAAATTACAGAGAACTGATTATTTCCATTCAAATATTGTCTTTGTAATTCAAAGGGCCTTTATCTTTTTTTTGTTAAAACTATATCCTAATATTTTTGTACAATATACATTCACTGTGTGTGTCTGTCACTGTCCGTCAGGTACATTACAAATTGACCCCTATGGTTTAATTAAAATTTACATATTACATAGCAGGAGGATCTTTCTCTCCATCTCACCTGTCAAACAGAAACCACCGTTCTGTTATGTTCTCTGTTTGCGATGAAGTTTATGGTTAATGAGCCTGTATGATGTTAAGATTCTTTTTTTGTTTGCTATTCTATCTTCTTAATTGCCATGTTTGGTTTCTCTTCATGTCACTATCTCCTAGGTGGTGAAGCTCTTAAGCAACAAGCGTTCACAGGCTGTAGGTATCCTCATGTCTAGCATTCATCTCGATATGAAGGACATAGAGAATGGTAAGTCTTGTCACATGTTCATGATTAGAACTTTAACTGGTACAGAGGTGTAACGCTTTTGTTATCATCTGTCGCAAAGTTTTCTCAGACTGCAAAACTGTGAAAGAAGTTTATTGTGTCGGAACAATGAAGAATATGTAGCGGTTTCTGAAACGGTGGTACTGCTAACATTACTAACATTTTCCAAAACATACATTGTTGCACATTTGGTGTGCCACTGTTTTGTGCAAATGAAGGCGTGCTATTGATCTTTTTTTTAATAAGCATGGTCTGATTTACTCCAGGGATGGAAAATCTCAGTCATGTGTCTGTCATTCAGTCATTTAATTCACAACTTAATTTTAGCGGACACATTTTAAATAAACTGGTAGCTTGTGCAGGTTAACGCCACAAATTTTGGTGATGCTGTAGTTCCATCTTTACCATCTGTGATTTCTGGGTGACATATCTGAACAACTTTTATTAAATTTGGTGCACATACACGATGTGACTCTCTCGTTCCACAACATCCCAAAAGTACTCTATTGGATTGAAAGCTGGTTACTCAGGAGGCTTTTTAAGTACGGTGAAATCACTTTTATGTTCAAGAAGCTTAGAGCACATTACCCTGATGAAAGTAACCATGAGAAGATGTGCACACTAACATCATAAAGGAGTGGACATGCTTAGCAACAATACGCTGGTAGGTTGTGGCATTTAAATCATGTGCAGTGGGTACTAAGGGGTCCCATGTGTCTCAAGAAAACATCCTGCACAGCATTACACCACCAATAACAAGCTGAATTGTTGACACAAGGCAGGATGGATCCATGTTTTCATGTTGTTTATAACAAATTTTGACCCTAAACATCACATTAGACGATCTTTTTTTTGCCCAATTTTGGTGAGCCTATGCAAGGTGTAGGTTCAGTTTCCTGTTCTTAGTTGAATGGTACCTGCTGTGGTTTCTGCTTCTGTAGTCCATCTGCTTCAAGGTTCAGCATGGTCAGAATATAGAGATGCTCTTCTGCATAACCTGAATGTAACAACTAGTTATTTTGCCTTCTGATCAGCTTGCCCATACTAGTATCTAGCATACTAGCGTCTTCTATGGAACTGGAACTGGAATTTGATAATTCCCTGCAATTTTAGAGATGGTTGTATGTGGAAAATCCCAGTAGATCAGCAGTTTCTGAAATACTAAGACCACTCCATCTGGTACCAACAGCGATACCATATTAAATCACCTTTCCTCCCAATTCTGATGCTTGATTTGTACTTCAGCAAGCTATCTTGACCATGCCTGCATGTATAAATGCACACGAGTTGCTGCCATGTGTTTAGCTCATTAGACAATTGCATTAACGAGCAGTTGTAAAAGTTGCCAGTGAGTGAAATATTTTTTTAACCTCATTCTTCAGACATCATCAAACCAGAATTATAAAACACCCACTACTTCAGATCATGACCAGATACTTTTATAACCCATCAGGTTGTGTCTTTGTGTTAATTGGCAAATGTTTTTTTTTTTTTTTGTGTGTGTGTGTTTGTTTTTACATAAAAACTACTGTCGGGGATAAACACCTGCTAAGAAATTGTTTAAAGAAACAAGATTAAAAAGATAAACAGACAGCACAGTCAAATAAAAGTAATCACCTGCTGAACATTATTGTGTTAGCAGTGTTGTGAATACTGCATGCTAATATTGGCTTTGAGCTTAAAACACCACTGTGCCTGAGAGCAGCCAGAGATGCTTTCATTTAAGTGCCACACAGGTGGCTCCTTCCTCTGTTTGAAGGTAGTTTAGTCATCCCCAGGTGTGTTGAGGAGACGCTAACTTCCAAACAACAGTGAGTTTCTATCAAAAGCGTACAAACGTACTGTACTGTAATGTACTGTACATACATACAGGCATTTTGAAACCATATCATCCCTAAAAGAAAACGAAATAATTCTGCACACTGAATATCAGCAAACCCCATTGTATATGTCTTTTATCTTTTTTAGTCTGCTGTGAAGTTAGAATATTATTGGATTTTTTTTTTTACCAAAGCTATTCCAGTATTTGGTGTTATCACAAGTTATACTGCTGAAAGGCATCTGAAATGCTTTCTTCTTTAGTTCCTCTCATCTCATCTGTTTTTTTTTTCCCTCTATCATTTTTGCATATTCTCTCCCCATCTAGCATCCACATCGTGTTTCACCGAGACACTCCGTCTGATGAGTTGTCACCATCTTGTCTAAGCGGCTTTGCTAAAGTGAAGTCATTTTGGAGATGATGATGGCTACAGATGGTCTTCCTGTTTTAGTTACTCTCTGATTGCTCTCCAGTCTTTGCTCATCTGTGTCTAAACACTTCTCGTCATCTCGCCGTCCTATTCCATCTTCTCTCAGAAAGGATTTACGTTAGCTTCAAACCTCAACTCCTCACGCACAAGACATATGGTTGGGTTACATCAAAATAAATGTGTGCCACACAAACCAGCAATGTAGCAATAAACAGTTGCTCTCTGGGAGCGTTTTATCTGCAGCATCTTCAAAGAATCTGGTGGGACTAAATGTTGCTCTGCATTTCTGGTCTTAATGTCAGTCTTTGGCGCATCAATTTTAGGTCAGATTGGAAGGGCAAGAGACGGCCACGCTCATCAGTACCGGTATTTATCTCCTATGTTAGGACAGTTTGCACTAGTACATAATTAGCGCTGATTGGAAACTTCAGTATGTCACTCAGAGATCAGAGAAAGGACATCTCAGTGATTTGGTGGGCTACCTTCAAATATTATCTACTTGTTCTGACATGGGCCATCTTCTGTGCAGAAAGAAAATAATCCTGAATTTGTTTTTGAGCAAATTTTATGTACTGTGTTATACAATGTGTTTGACTAATTTTTAGGTCTGAATAATTATAATAATTATACCCTTAAAATACTCATTTCCCCATAAATAACAAACCCCCCAAAGTCTGTATAATAACTATGCTAATGTTTTCCCATTCCGGACATGATCTCATGTTCCCTTGTGCTATTAGAGGTTTAAGATGATTAAAGAATCAAAGGGCCATTTGTTTACCAAAGAGAGAGATTAATTTGCCCAAACTTTGTAATTGTTCCTGTCAGTGAAGTGAATTAGTTTTGTTTCCTCTTGGTTTCGTGATTAGGTCAATGACTGGCAAAGTCTTTGTAACTCTGAGATCTCTGACATGAAGAAAAACAACTTCTGAGTCATTGATTTAGATTGTGTCAGTTTTATGACAGCGCAATTGCTCAGCGAGAAGTCGAGACATTTTTTGTTTTTTTTCCCCCCTCACAGCTGTTGTTGTTTGCTCCCAGACTTGGCCGACACTCTGCATGTTTCATAGGACACTTCCGTGCACTTTCGGCGTTCCTGAGACGTTTTAGACCACCAGCCTCCGTCAGAGATGGTGGTTACCGGCGCCATGTTTGGGTCAAATGTGACAGTCAGGATAGACCTGGGCAGATGGGTCCCAATTTCAGTTAGAAGAGGTCCTGTGTCACCGTGACGATATGGTTTTCTCCTAAAAACCAGTCAAATAAGCCAGCAAGACTGGTTCAGATAGTAATGAAAACCAAATGGTTAAAAGAAATGACTGGGAGAAACAGAAAAGGGCAGCTTTTTCTGTGGTGGGTTTGGAAGAAAAGAGTGTGTGAAGAGGTCAGGAAGTGACGGCAAAGAACTAAAAAAAAGAGGAGTTGATTTGCACTTGGAGAAGAACAGTGAAGAGATTAAAAAGGCAAAAGAACTGCATACAAAGAGAGAGAAAGTGATATCAGACTCTTTCCACATGCCTGACCATCCTTTAGTTTTATATTTGTTGTCGTTTTCTTTGATCTTATTTTTCAGCTGTGCTGCAAAAGCCTTCAAAAAGTCCTTCTGTATTCATTATCCAAGCAAACTCCCTTACTCAAAGTTGCTTTAGCCTCTGTGACCCTAGCTTTCACCCCTGTACCTCGGCAGCAATCAACAAATCAAAATATTGTGAGTGATTTTGGGCCCCTACAGCACGGTGAAATACACATCTAGGTGTCAAGCACTTCACTGGGTGATTGTGCGTACAGCAACACCTCAGCCTCAACACCACAGACCCCCGGGCTCTGTTTGTCTTTAAACATTTACTTTCAAAGGATTAATGCTCGAGGGCGCCAGGTCCTCGCGCCGAGACAAAAAGGCGACACCAGGAATTCAAACACAGGAGTTCAAACACAGATCTTTGTACCTTTGACAGGTTTCTAAGACCTCCATATTTATGTTTTAGTTTATGGCTCCTTGCATGCTATCGTCGTGAGAACCGATAACTGTGCAGCTTAAAGCATACGCCGTGTCACTTTATGTGGGCACAGGATCATTTTGTCCTTGTTTCATGGCACCTTCAGCCCCAGCGGGAAATGGTATTCTACCTTTGTTTGTCGTTGTTGTTTCAGAAAAAGAACTACTGTATAATCTAGTGATTAGGAAATTGTCGGTCTGTTTGTGTTGGTTTGATTTCTGACTTGTTAACGGTGTTCGTTCAAGGTAAAAGAATGTCATGACATGCTTTAGTGCTAACATTAACATTAACCATGTCACCCTCTCTTTCCATCCACAGCCGTTCTAAATATGGACAATACTGTTGTTGATCTGGAGACTCTGCAAGCCCTCTATGAAAATGTGAGTATAACAACAAAGACTTTGGAATCAGAGCTATTTTATATGGTCACAAAAATAACATAATGAAAATTTTCTTTTACTTTAAAGGAAGGATGATAAAGGATCATGCGGACAGTGGTTTTCAGTGAATCAATAGACCAGTGAAAAGGCAATTTCCCATGCTGAAATACATTTGTGAACTTTCCTGCCAATCCAGAATCGCATAAATACACAATGTTGAGCAACCAGCCCAGGAAAATTATACAAAGCAACTCCATCGACAGCTCAGGCTGATGTTGATGGCAGTATTCGCACAGGGAAAACCTTGGTTCTTTTTTCTTTTCCTGTGTGGTTTGCAGTAAAAGTTTGAATTTGGAACAGCTTGCTAGTGACAAATAGAATGATTTATTGTTGCACATTTCATGCCATATATCAATAATGAGCAATCATTCTATTATAGAATGAAACTCAAGAGGCCTCAAAAAGCAGTGATATCAACAACATGGCCAAAAAAAAAATCATCACATGTTAGTGTTGTTTTATTTTTCACTTGACTGAGGGTAAACCACAAAACACCAAATGTCATTCATCAAAATGTATCTTTCCCACATTATCAAAGGCTGAACCTTTTGTTTAAATTGTAGGGGTGAAAAAAAAAAAATCTTACTGTAATTACATTATTGTGTAGCAACATTTCAGAGATGCCACTTTACTGTGAACATATTTCTCTATCTAAGTCTTATTCCATGTTCCACTTGAAAGGGGTGAACTGAGGAAATGTGCATTAGATACTAAAACAAACAGGCAAGCCACAAACTGTACTGGTATGTGTGCTGTTTGGCGACAGCGTCAGTCATGTGTAGGTCTGTCTGCTGGCCTGGAAGGGAACCAAAGCTTTTACGTAGTAAACATGTTTTCTACACTCTGGATCTGATTGACTCAACTTTTGTAATGCCCATGTGCAAAGGAAATGATAGTTGAGAAACTCCAGGATTTGTGTCAGAGCTTCGATGTGGTTTTAAAAAAAGAACCGACTACAGTGAGCTTTGCCAAGGTAAATCTCATAATATTAGCAAAGAATTACAGAACTGTCATCAGTACTTCCCAATATGTCTCCATTTTGGCTGTGAAGACTTCCATTTATAGAGTAAATACATATTCATCAACCTCGTCTGATAGGAAATCGCCCCAGCCCCAGTAGAAATGGTTCAGGGACCATTCGAAGTTGGGTCGGTAAATAACAGAACATGAAAATGAGTATGTTTTCCACATTTCAACTGTGATACATTTTTAAGATGCTGTGAAATTCCTGTGAATTACTTTTTGGCACAACTACACAGGAGAGGCCTAGACCTTTGGCTGCCAGAGGCATATTAATAATGTTGATCATGGGAATGAGACTGTGGCTTGAGACAAGCTGTAGTTATGAACCAATGTGTCATAACTCAGGATCAAAAGTCTTCTAACCTCTCCAGTCACCCCAAGACTTCAAGCCCTCTCCCTCTGCTTCTCCCCCTTATGGCCTAAGGCTATGTTATTGAGTCGCGGAGCCAAATTGTTTCTCTTTTGTATTGCGAGACTCCATCCTGTCTGTGGGTCTCCAGCCCCCTAAACCACAGTTGGCAGCACAGTCAGCCTGTCTTTAGGAATGTGAGGGGCTTCTAATGGTTACACCCTCACTCACTGTGCTAGGAGCTAGATCAGTCTTCTCTGCCTCTCTCTCTCTGTTTCTCTCACCCACACAAACATGCTCACAAACAAACATGGTGACCCACACAAATTTGCACATACTGTATAGTACGAGGATAAAGACGGATACATTCAGAGTCGCTTAGTCTATGAGCTCCAGATTATAGCCACTCCTGTTCTTTGAACAACAAGCCAGTGTCATTAAAGGGGTCACGGTGATAGCGAGACGCTGCTCCCTACCCTCTAATATCAAGCCATAATCTGGCCCCAGACTAGTTGTCTCAAGTTCAGACTTCTTTCACCTGGTAGTAGATAATGGTCAGGGAGGTCAGTGAGTTAGAGTCTCCTAAACTTTTAAACAAGAGATGATCACCTCATACCGCATTTTACATGGTATTGCTTTGAAAAGACTAGATATAGTTTACATTATCATTACACAGTATAACTTGTCATTTGAGGTCGATTATTTGGCATCTCAAGGTACAAAGTATCTCATAAATGTAGTTTCATTGAAAACTGAGTGACATAAATAGTGATTAAGGCCTGTCTGGCTCTGTTTAGCCCTGTACTAGAAACTTGCGTAATGAATACCACTTGGCTACCTCTAGTATTCTGGCATCACAAATATCATCCTACTGTACTTTGCATTTGATATTCCACATGGGACTGTATTTCTCATGCTAACAACCACCACAACATGCCCTAGCAATTCAAAGATCACACGCTAATGCCTACTTGTCCCCAATTACACCAAACACTGCTGGGCTCCACTGCTGCCCTTTGAAAAGGATCTGCTTTGTGTTAAATATATTTACACTTGAAAACATCTCGAGAGAAGGCGAAGGAGAGCTTGCCCTCACCGACAGAAGGCAGCGGTGTGCAGAATACTAATCTGGCCCTCAGTGCGTTTGATGCTGGTGTTTGATGTTTTCCAAGGATCCATGTCGAGGCCAAGCCTCAGAGTAGAGGATGGAGAGAAACAGAGGGTGAGGCCAGATTGCTGAGACTCAGACTTTGGGGGTCTAAGGGCTCTGGAGGGACTAGGAGAGAGTTTACATTTTCTTCCTGGAGATGGTTTTATTGTTTTGCCCCTCTGCGTCAGACACATTAAGATCTATTGTCTTTGCCTCTTGTGAAATGAAGGGGCATTTTTGGCTTGCTTTTTTTTAAACCACCTTGTATAAAACTGTGGTCCAGAGCCTGGCAGCAGGATAATAGTCAGGAATGTAGTCTGGCTGAAGGCAATACTTTTAGCATTTGTGAAACCTATACTGTATAGGCTGGCATATGGTTGAGTTTATGTACAAAACATAATTTGAGAATTCTTTTACACTTGAGATAAAGCTTCCAGACATCAAAAGGGAAGAAAATTAGGGAGGGTAGGGGGTTGTGAATGGCCTAAGACACGCAAAAAAAAAAAAAAAAAAAATTAGTAAATT
>VOQK01025655.1:31746-42145 GCA_015052645.1 Benitochromis conjunctus | reverse complement strand
GGGGGCCAATCAGTGCTTACCTGACTACAAGTGTTTTCATAGTGTACTGTACCCGTCGATTTAGGTGTCTGTATTTTACACATTTCAAACTCCAATTTTGTGAGGCTGTTGAACAAATTGCTACTGTTAAGCTATTGAGTCCTGTCTGCTTTTGTACAGTGAAGCTTTCTGTCTCCATTTAGTGTATAAGGAACATCTCTTTAAATATCACAGCAGCTGAAATACATATCAGTGACGTTACATTCAAAAAGTGAAGTGTCTTATGAACTGTTAATGGTGGTGCAACAGGGAATGTCCCTTTTCATAAAACCATTTGAGGTTCCTCGAAAAACAATTTTTTAAGAATGTATTTGTAATTTTATTGTCGTCCTCTCTGCAGTTTATGTGAAAATAAGCTGAGCTTACACGTGAATGTGGGCCACTGTACTTGTTGTGTATTTTATTAAATTTGTATACACTGTGCGTGCATGGAAGGCAATTCTTTTTGACTGGTGACAACTTCTGAAGCTGTCTTGTTTATGTGAGAGAAGTGCTTTTATGTCTACAAGGTGCTTAATGTGTGTTAATGACAGATAGCACTAGTGACTCTGCAAATGTGCCAACTTTAGCTATATACTGTATACCAGCACATGTGACGTAGCAGTAATAAAGATCTCAGTCACAAAAACTGCTAAAGAAAATCACAATCAACATTTTACACAGCTATTTCTATTTAATAAAGGCAAATAAAAACAGGCACTGTGTATTGGTGCACCCAACAGAAGATGGCTTGACTCCCTCTGCTCAATGCTTTTATTAAAAATATGCATCGTACGGTAGAGATGGATACATTTTCAGGGATATTTTTAAATTCAAAGTCATCTGAGCTGCTGTCAGTCTGGGCTACTTGTGATTATAGGTTTGTTAAATATGCATGTTTTCTGACAAACGATGAGACGCGACTCCATGAAAAAAAGAAAGGAAAGCAAAAAAGTGACATTCAGCAGTAACAAGCAGTTACAAGCAAGGACTTTTGCAACGAATTCTTTGATTAGATAAAATGAAAGTTTAATGATCCCTGTGGGGGGAAGTAGGTCATAGCAGCAGCAAAGGATTGAACAAATAGTGCACTTAGAGGTTATCACAACTATATGCAAAAAAAGAGAGAAAGAATTATGCGTCAAGCACAAATAAAACGTCTTCACTGTAGCGATTTCAAGGTTAGGAGAACCTAGCGTTTAATATCCAGGGTTTTACAGTCTTTTTACTGACTGTACAAAATGTTCGATATTTGCTCCCTTCCTCATTACGAGAGCAAATGTGCAAATTTGCTGTTTGCATGCACTGTACTCTATTTACTATTCAATCAAATGCAGAAGGGGTAGATGTAGTGACAGAAGGCCATAGTCTGCAGACATATTCAAACAGACAAACTGCAGCAATCCATCCATTTACTAATTTCTCTCCTGCTTTCCAAATATGGCCGCTGGTTATCCATTCCCGTCAGAAGACAGGGATATAAATGTTACTGTGACTCCTTTTTTCTTCCTTTTTATTTTTATTTTTGAAAACTGCCAAAATACCCACTTGACACCGTGTGTGGAGAGATTAAGCATAAACATGGATGTATGTTTACGAAGTTAGATCACTAAACTTCCTGGAATCCTGGAAATGTAGAAGTGTTTTCTATTTTCTCATCTGTAAAACCATCACACAAAAGCCTCATGCTTCTTTTTACTTAGTTTAGTTTAGTTTCTCCATCTGGAGACACTGACTTTTGTACCCTGGCTCAGTGAGCGGTTTGAGAATGCCTTGTTTTTCATGAGCTCTGGATAACAGAATCCTGTCATCTACTGAGAGCTGACTATAAGTACGACTCAGTTTCTCCTCGGGGAAAACACATTAATTTGGATTTTGATTTGCATTTGTTTTGGTGCTGGTATTGACACAATTCCAGACCTAGATGTCTCATCTCAGCAGGCAGCTCTGATGAGCTCATCTGCATAAGTTGAAATACTCTTTGAGAGGGAGATTGCGTGGGTCACAGCAACTCATCCCATTGAAATACAGACAGAAACATCACATCATTTTATCTGTATCAGTCCCAGGGTTTCAGAACACGGGGGATGAAGACAGGTGAGCAGAATGTCAAGTAGAAAAGGGTTGAACCATTTGCTGCGACTCTTACTCCTCCAACTTTTGAACACTATATCACTTAAGGATGTAATACAGGTTAAACTTCCACTTCTGCAATAATTATGCGAAATTTGCTTTGAAGCAAGCCTTTTCTTAATTAACACTGTGCTACAGTACAGCTGTTTGACAAAAAGTGCTATGTTGTCGAGGGGAGCTGAATGCAGATTAAGGACCAGCATGCAGCACTGGATGAATATGACTTGTCTCTCAGAATGATTACAGTCACAGTGAAAGGGAATTACAGACAATGAAACTGATATGTGTAATACCTCCATTCTTCTACATTTTACATACACAAATGATCTATTCAAATGAAAATAGAATGAGCACTGTACCATTCAGTTGTGAAAAATTGACATGCTCACCCTGAGTACTTAAGCTTTTAATTCAATAATTCAATAACACAGCCGATTAAGAGCTTGTCTTCCACCTCCACTAAATTCTATGGGAGATGGTTCCACTTGGCTGAAAACTGTTGGTGGGGAAACAACAGTAAACAATATTGAGAGTGTAGTTTTCATTTTAACTCAGTCATGTCGCTGAACACAGCGTGCATGCCTTTAGGGGGAATTTTCAAAACACTGCTTTTTAGGTTTATTTGCATTTTAAACCTAGAAAACAAACGTGCAAATAAACGGCTTAAACAGTGCACTATCAGGTAATGTAAACTAGAAGCCAGAGCATTTATCTTAAAGAGATATTAATTTGATAACAAGGCTATATAGCCTAAAACACAGTGAGTGAATTCACGTCATAATGAAAGAATTTTTTCTCTTTTCCAGTTAAAAAGAAAGGAAAGTGCCACGATGGGACACGATCCAAAGATGACTCTAATTGGTTTTCTGAATAAAATTTGCTGTCATTTTTATAGGTTTAAATCTGGAATGAAAGAATAACTTTAAAAGTCATTTTCATGCCTGGAGTTAGGTAAGACGAGCAATGCAAGCCTCTCACATCTTTGTGGCAAATGCAGTACGACCCTACAGCCAGCAATCAGTTACAAGTGGGGAAAATACTCTCTCATCTCTGAAGCTCACTAATTTACACTTATCTAATTCATATCTCGTTTCATTATTTTGGACAAAAAAACAAAGTGTCAAAGACAGTTTGTTGTTTTCCTGGAGGATACGGACAGTTGCAAAGGCTATTCGATTTTAATCAAGAACGAGTCGAGGTGCAGAGCTATGTAGCATCAGGAAATCAGAAAATACTATCAGATATAAAAATCACCATTAAGAACTGCCTCACAAAATACTGGGCACAGTTGTCAGGCTCATGTACAGTGCCCAGGATGATATGGCCATGCCCATGGTATTAGATGAATAGCGGCACATTTCGAGATTCTGAAATCATTTTGCATTAAATAACAAAATGGTGAGATGGGGTTTTTCCTTACGCTATAGTCGCTTTCAGAAAACCTATTTAAAGAAAAGAACAAAATGATTAGCATCAAAATAAACATTATGTATTCATTATTTTTAGTTTTTTATTAATAAATAAATAAATAAGCAATAAGTAATTATTATTAGCGGCTCCTTGGTGTAGCTGCTTAGAGAATAGGCACACATCTCTTTGAGTTTTCAGAGTAAAAATCTGACAAATCAAATTTGGGGAGCTGCCCACTGTGGCAAGCCCTTGTGACAAGGTAGCAGCTGAAAGTACCTTTATTATTATTTACACAATATTATTATTGGAGCTGACAGCTTATAGTGTACTCTGTAATCTGTAATATTATCAGATAATTTATCAGTGTGTTTATGTTTTATATTAATCAAAGTCTACGAAATATTTAGTAACTACGCTGTTAAGGTTAATATTGGGCAGTACAAGAGTTCAATCCACAATGTAGTAAGGTAAAAGCGGAAATACTATAGAAATACTTATTTAAAGTAAATATACATCAGAATTGTACTTGAGTACACTACTGGAGTAAATGTACTTCGCGTCCTCTCAACACAGCAGTTCATTCCTGTTGTCTGGCCTTAGATGCAGTGGTACTGGAGATGTCATATCAACTATATTGATAGCTACTCTCCAAAAAATGAAATTGGTGGTGGCTCTGCCACCCCTTTATACACAGCCCTCTGTCAGCTTAGCTGTTCTCTTTGTCTTCATTTTTTATGGCTAGCTAAACTTGCTGCTTACTGTAGTTTCATTTTTAGTGTAGAGGCACGGCTCGGGGTATCATTTTTAGGTAAGTAAACGTTTTTACCACAATCTGTCAAGTCACGGTTGTTAAAGTTGTTGAGTTACGAGGATGAGAATGCAATTTTCTACTTCAGCTTATACATTCCCGTGTCACTAAATTTAAAAGATCCACTGCATGTTCCTCAGTAGTGATAAAACATAGACTATGCACTGTGTCTCTTCATGTACTTGTGTTTTTTAAAAGAACATAGAGCTGTTTTAGTTTAAAAAAAACTAAAGAAAATGATGATTGTAAAATACTTGTGAAAACAGACTGAGAAAAAGCCAAACAGTTAACCAAATTGATTAATGTGCTGTTAAATTTCTACCAGGCACAGTGACATGGAAATAAATGTACCTGCCAACTTTCACTATTCAGTAATGATTTCCTTAATTTGGATTCAAGGTAGGGCTGTAATGATATGCATGTGTTGAAGCAACTGCACTTTCACAGTTTATTTTTTCTTTATAACAGTGGACAGACTTGACAGGGCAGCAAAGGAGGCATTTGCACAATACTGTCCTTTAAACATCATTCTGCTCCCATGCTTAAAAGATGTATGCCACCACAGAACGCATTGAGTCGTCATTCAGACTCATGGGACTTAACACTCCTTTTGTTGACCCCGTCTGACAGAAAATTCCCGACTACACAACCGTTTCATTTTAAGTGGTTGTTAAGAAGGTGTTACTAACACATTGTCCTATGGGAGGAGTTCAAATACACGCCAATCTGTCAATCATGATTAATGTTTAACGCCAAGAAAGGATATAGCGAAGGGAAGCGATCCGGCAGGACTTCACACAGGTTTCACTATGTGCTACTGGGTCATGACATACTTTCCTCACTTTGAATTGGGCAAAAATAGTCCTCTACATGCCTTTTCAGTGACAAAGTGGGCCAATATCTGCATAAAGTGGAAAAGCTAATGCGTTCTGTCATATGCTCAAAAGTTCTCAGTCTAAAAAGCTTCACCCTTTAAGTGCTTTGTCTGCCATCATAAATAAGATGGAAAAGAGAGAAAGGAGGCACTAGACAGAACCAGGCAGAGTACAGAAACTTGCCCAGCCTTTTAGAATCAATAGACAGTTTATTAAATCAATACACAGTTTGGTGTAGCAAAACCTGGCTGTCTGACAAAAGTGGTAGATGTTCAAGAAGATTTAAGTGTCATGCAGACATAAGTGCGCGATCCTGAGACTTTTCAGACCCAGCAAGCCTCGCAATTTTCAGCTGTTTGACATTGGCAAAGCAACAGCAAAGGTGCGGGTGTCACAAAGTTTTTATAAAAATGTATGTTAAGCCTCTCAGTTTGTTAAAAAGGAGAAATCTCATTAGCATTTACTGGAAGTGGGCTCGAAAGTTAATGATGCAGCCAACTTGTCTGGAGGAGGTTTTAGCTTGAGTTAGTTGGGAGATTTCAAGTTTGCATGAGGATGCATACATTAGCACATTAACTACACAGGAATTTTGATCCTTTCTTTGTATAAAAACCACAATTTTTCCTTTGCATTTCAATTCATTACTCAAAACAACTTTCAGATATGAGTCCTGAAATGTGTATATATTTACTTGTTTTCGCTTCTATTGCACCGTAGAAGCCATGCAACGTTGAAACTTCTCAAAGGTGACGTGAATAATATTGATCCTCTCTTGTTACAGTTCTGCTATCTTTTGGCATTCATTGCTTTAACACAAATCAACCACCTAATCACTGTTGCAGCAGTTGGACAATGTGCCCTACCTCTTCACTCAAACTCCACAGGAATGACTCACAGAACATGACAAAGATCGCTTCACATATGCCCCACCCACACAAGCCTGCAGGATGCAGAAAAATCAGTTGCCAACCTCCCAGTGCCAGACACCACAGGATAGCCCCAGAGGTCCTGTGACCATGCCCCAATGGGCCCATGAGTTCGTTCTGTTTTTGTGACACAAGGGGAACCGACACAATCTTAGCCGATTTTAATGTTGTGGCTAGTCTGTATCTATAACTTCCCTTTAGTGCATTTGCAAACATTATGACCAGTATTGTCAGAAAAATTCAACTCACAAGCCCAAAAAAATGCTGTTACAGATGGTGTGAAAAGGATAAGCCAAAGCTACATTTTAAAGTTTACCATTTTGCAGCAATTTCACTAGTATTAGAGCCCTTATACACCCATTGTCCACCCACATAGGTGTTTTTTCACTTGTTTTAGCTGATTAAACCTCCCCTGAGGACTGTGTGGGTGTGTTCAGGCAAGTGCTCAACTGACATCTCCCTCACTCTCCTGTTGGTTTTATTTCACCTGTGGGGTCAGTCAGTTTAGACCTTTATGATTATTAGTACACAGACTTTGGGAACATCATGTAATTCCTAGCCAAGCCTTGCACAAAAAGAGACTGATTGGAATAACTTACTCATCGGAGCCTTACTAAACTTGCCATTTAAAACAAATTGTACACAAATGTAAATCAATGATGAAAGCTCACTTAAATTGGCTTCCCAGTCCAGGTAGTTTTAAATCTCATGTAAAATATAACAAAATTACAGAATTGCTGGAACTTTTAGGGGGGGAAATAGCAACATTGAAAAAAAGAAATCATTTTAATTACAGTTTTGTTATTATCTTTTGGGGGTTGCTTGTTTTAATAAGCACTTGAACTCGGATTATCCCTCATTCACCTTTTCTTTCACTGTCTTTAATATTCTGCAGTGTTGAAAGTAATTGGCCATTTTGACGTGTTTGTTGTTAGTCAGTTTAATTTTTGTTTTTCAAATCTGCTGATTTGCTACAGCTTGTAGTTTACTCTAATGCTTGAGGAAGCACGCTTGTATAAGTAGCCAGGGATGAAAAAACCCTATCATTACATTATACAGCACAGCCAATAAAACATTAAACATGTCTCGCTGTGACTAAATTGAAGTTTTCTGGGTCATCTGTTGGTTGGTAATGAGCAAAGTGACATATTAGCGGTAGACTTTTAAGGCTTGCTCATTGAAGCAACTGGTGCACTTGGCGTAGCACGGCTATGGAAATTGTCCTTCATACTCAAGCACCTTTTTATACTCTGATTAGCTGTACTTTGGTATATAGGTTAAGCAAATTTTATGCAGCTTTGACACCTCCTGTTGAGAAGCACTGTTGTCATAAATAAGGCATTTAAGAGAATATCCTCATCCACCTATCATCGTGTTTCACCCAGAGAGAGATCAGTCCGCTGGCATAAAACTATGAAAGGCAGCTGCCAGCAACCCCCTCCCTCTCTGAATAAGCAAAAGTAGGTTAACCATAACACTGTGCAAGTCTGGTAACTATCACAGCAAGCCAAACCTCCCAACCTCATAATGACAGCGTTTGTCTACATGAACTCTTATAGGGCACTTATCGTAGTGTCATACGTTGACCTGTTCCGCTTGCTTAATTTTTTTTCCTTAAGGAATGAGATTTTCAATGCAAATATATTCAACCGCTAATACAGCTCACACAGCGGTGTATCAGCAGAGGTAAACACATGTTAAGCATCGGTGTTATTACAGGGGATCGCATTATGGCGGTGTCTGTGATTATGTGTAATCTATTTAGTCATGACACACGCACACTTTCATTTACATGTAAACGTATTGATGGATGTTTTAATGCATTTCATTTCCACTGGCAGCTGTTTGATGATAGAGTCTTGCGAAAGGCATTCATCAACTACAGTACAACTGTGAGACCCGCAAACTGGACATGAATGTCCTGTGGGGCTGTCGTTCCACAAGGAGAGTGTATTTATAGACGTGAAATGGATTCATCATGAATGCCCAGCTAAGGTAAACTGTGGCCCAGAACAGTCTATAGTGTTTTAAGAAGTAATGCCAAATCTAATAATTTTGGCAGCTGCAGGAATGCGTGACCTTACGCCGAGATAAAAATATGATTTGTTTAAAGGAGAGCATGACAAGGTGCCATGGCACTTGAGTGGATTAGTACAACCCCCTGGGAAATCATCCATTTTCAGCTCTTGCATGGGTTTGAATCTAATTGCATGCAATGCTATTATATATCTCTTCTCAATCCTGTTCAGGATCACTATACATTCTTAACAGCAAAATGATGAAGACAGATGAGATTTATGTAAAAGCTCGCGAGCCCTGAGACGCAATGGGTAATAAAACCTTTTTTCAGGAAAGCTTTCTCCTTATTTTATCTGATCTTTTTCTTATTAGTTCAACTATCAAATGAATGCATTGATTTCTAAGCAGTGTAACATACAGAAGGCCACACGTTATCGCTGTATATTAACTCATATTTCATGTAACCTCTTCAGAGCATATCAAGGACAAATAAAGATACGAAAATAAGCGTCCGAAGTTATGAAATGATTACAGTCATTTATACATTTTAGACAAATGTGCCTTAAAAATGAATTTGTTCATAAGGCCTTCCCTTGCTGTAACTTCCCATGTAGTGATGGCTAACAAATCCAAATTATCAGCACAGTAATTACAGTCATGTGATTGTGGCTGTTGCAAAATTGTCACTGGGCAAAACAAACACCACTCGGGCTTTTATAGAAGCAGTTTAGGTCAGTGATTTCCAACCGGAGATACAAGTACCCCGATGGGCAATCTTGCAGTTGCCAGGGGAATGAAAATATTAGCTTCACTCATTAAAAAAGAAAAGAAGAAAAAAAAAACGGTGAAATTACATTTAAATTCAATAACTGCAGTTACTTATCCATGACTTAACAATTATGAGTTAAGTCATGAATCAGCAGTAGAAAAAGATATCCAAAAGGAATGCTTATGTGAGTAAAACAGATAAGTAATGGTCCAAAAGTGCATAATTTAAATTGCAAGCTTAACGTATAGTGACCTAGTAAAAGGTTCAGATATCTGAAGGTAAATTAGATATTTCATGGAGGTAAAATAGATTAAAGCAAACCACAAGGGAACTATCTGAAAACAGATGGACATAATCAGAGATCACTTGGAATTTGTACTAGGGAGCTGGCAGGTTAAAGACTGTTTAATGTCCAACCTGACTGTGTTGGACATTTGTGTTCGCACACGGACCTCGGTCGCTTAAGGGGATTAAGTGCAGCGCTACTGTGACAATGAGCCAAACAGACACACTTCTGTATTATTTTGTCTAGCTTTAGGCATTGTAACGGTGAGACAAAAAAAAAGAGAAAAAAAACTTCATGAGGTTAAACTGGAAATTACAGCACTCAGATGTGTAATTATGGCCCAGCACACTCTGACAGAAACAAGTTATTAGACTTGTCAATATGTTAGTTTATACACTTTTTAGATTTGAAAGAAAGAAAGAAAGAAAGAAAGAAAGAAAGAAAGAAAGAAAGAAAGAAAGAAAGAAATTCGTTATTTTTTGATAGTAAAACACTGTAGCAAGACACAAGGTTTGACGAGTACCTGAGAGTAAGTTGCTTTAGCTAAAACAAATAATGCATTGCAAATAGAAAGTCTTGGGTCACTAACATCCCCAGGCATGAATTTGAGAAACCACAAGGAAACTATGCATGCAGACTTTGTACTGAAAGACATGCTGCATAATATAGAAAAGCTAAGGACAAAAACAGAAAAAAGAAGAATGTGAGGGTCAATTTGGAAAGCCTCGGTGACCTCTGTGTTCATTCTACAATGATGATAATGGGCCATAATTAAAGTCAAAAACCTCAGGGCATGCATTGTGTCATATCTGTGCTGATTAGAGGTTAAGAAGGTCTCAAAGTTGACCTGAATCTTAATTTTGTCTCATTGGAGCACTTTATGGAAGCAATAAAACAGAACCAAAGCACAGGTTGTCAGACAGCCAGGATCAATCTTTGGAACATCTTTAAACAGCAACGATACTCGCTCACTTTGTCATTTCAGGCAATAACTGGCAGCCCATTTGAATAAGTAAATGTTTGGATCAGTGGGAGCGCTAGGATCAAAACTGTTTGTGTTGGAGTCAAAACACTGTTTGCAATATTGACCACAGAGCTGTGACTACAGTAAGATCCAGCTCTGAGGGTTCTGTGTTTTGTCCATCTGGTTGATCT
>VOQK01025655.1:2680-16762 GCA_015052645.1 Benitochromis conjunctus | reverse complement strand
AAAGTCTCTCAGACATAAGCCCAGTGTACTTCTCCCAGTATCATCTGCTGCTTACTGGAAATCTTTTGAAAAAGCTATCCACCAATGATTTCGCTGAGTACAAAGGACTTACAATATTACATCTGGGAAATAATGAGATATCTGATCTTGAAGCAGGAGCTTTTAATGGACTGCAGGAATTAAAGCGATTGCATCTCAACAATAACAAAATTGATGCCTTGAAGGAAGAGTTTTTCTTTGGCCTTGAAAGTCTGGAATATCTACAACTTGATTATAATTATATCACTCATATTGTGCCAAATGCCTTCAGCAGACTTCGACATTTGGAGGTCCTGATTCTAAATGACAATTTAATTTCTGCCCTCCCCGTAAACATTTTCAAGCATGTGCCACTGACCCATTTAGACCTAAGGGGGAATCAGCTCAAAGTACTTCCCTACACAGGTCTGTTGGAGCACATGAACAGTGTTGTGGAGTTGCAGCTGGAGGAGAATCCGTGGAACTGCTCCTGTGAGTTGATTGCTCTTAAAACCTGGCTCGAGAGCATATCATACACAGCTTTAGTTGGGGATGTTGTTTGTGAGTTCCCCTTTCGGCTTCATGGGAGAGACCTTGATGAAGTTTCAAAACAAGAGTTGTGCCCGAGGAGAGCCATTGCTGAATATGAAATGCCACCCCTGCCGCATTTGAGCACCGATGCATACTATAGAACCACACCAGCTCTTACAGCCTCCTTCACTTCGTCTGGGTTCGCACGGTCCTCGTCAAGACCCACTAAGGGACCTCGACAGTCAGCCAAATTAAAATCAAGACCCACAGCTCGCATTTTATCCAATAAACCACAAAATTATGGCCAAATTATTTCATATCAGACCAAATCCCCCGTGCCTTTAGATTGCCCAACAGCCTGCACATGCAATCTTCAAATTTCAGACCTTGGCCTGAATGTGAACTGTCAGGAGCGAAAGATTGAACAGATCTCCGACTTATATCCCAAACCTTACAATCCCAAAAAGATGTATCTCACTGGGAATTACATCACTGTGGTGCGCAGATCAGATTTTATTGATGCAACTGGATTAGACTTGCTTCATCTTGGTAACAATCGAATAGCCCAAGTATATGACAGAGCCTTTGCTGATTTGGTAAATCTTAGAAGACTATACCTTAATGGCAATTTAATAGATCATCTTCCAGCTGATATATTTTATGGATTAGATAGCCTGCAGTTCTTGTATTTAGAATATAATGTAATTAAAGAGGTTACTTCTGACACCTTTCAGCATGTACCTAAGCTTCAGCTTTTATTTCTGAACAATAACCTACTGAAAACTTTACCAGAGGGAACATTTACTGGTCTGACATTAGCCAGACTAAATCTTCGCAGCAACCATCTTCGATATCTGCCAGTCAGGGGTGTACTAGATCAGCTTACTGCACTGGTACAAGTTGATTTGTTTGAGAATCCCTGGGATTGCTCGTGTAGCATACTGGAGTTAAAGATGTGGCTGGAGCAGCTCAGCATGGGCACAGTTGTAAACAATGTCATCTGTGGCTCTCCTAAGAAACTAGCTGGAGAGGACATGAGATACATTAAGACGACTAATTTCTGCCCTAATAACTCTGACATACTTGCCTCCATGATCCCACCGTCTGAAGAATCTTTTCCTGGAAGCACTATCACCATAGAAACATCCTTGGACTCTGACACTCAGTACGGCACCATCCCTTTATCTGTGATGATTCTTGCCCTTCTCCTCATGTTCATTATGTCTGTGTTTGTGGCTGCAGGGCTGTTTGTGGCGATGAAAAAGAGACGTCAAAAGAGTCAAAATGAGCAGAATAACTCAATGAATGCTTGCATTAGCTCTCTCAACATGGAATATGGCCTTTACAAAAAAGGATCCATTCCCAAAGTCAGGACGTCCAGTGGACACGTGTACGAGTACATCCCACCTCCTACAGAATCTACATGCAGAACCACTGCTCACGCCCCAGCGGACAATAAATCAGCAGATGGATTTAGAGACTTTGATGAGTTGAGTGGCGCTTTTCTGGGTAACTCGGATGAAGAGGCAGCCAGTAATGTAATAAGCTCAGAATACAGTGCCACCACTCCAGAGCCTCTTAACAAGCCCTCCACCCCTCACCAAAATGATCCCTGCTACTACAGAGATGTACTTGAGCCTGACAAGCACGCACACTACAGCAATACATTGCCATGCAGACACACAGCACATTCATCAAATCAGTATGCCACAGACTTTGATGCGAGGCATCAGTACGTCCCCCCTGAAAGAATACAACAGACAATACTGTATTGTACATCACCAAGTACTGTTTATGTGGAGCCAAACAGGAGTGAGTACTGGGAACTGAAAGCAAAGCTTCATATTGACCCAGATTACCTGGAGGTTCTTGAAAAACGAACTACATTTACACAGTTTTAAGAGACTTGGCGGCCCGCAGATGGTCAGAGTGGACGGATTTGTGTGATGTATCGATTTTAATCAGGAGTCGTAACATGTCATAAAAAAATAGGCATAATTATTTTCTGAATTTTAGTACAGTACACTGGGCGCTAGGGCATGCACTTCTCAGAGTCATGCCTAACAGAAGTGAGCAAGAAAGGAGAACACGGTTCATTTTAAATTATCACTTAACACTTTATCCCTGTTTTGTTTAACAGTTTGGTTTAATTTATTTGGGGCTCTTATGACTCATCCCTATCCTGGAGCTGTATCATTGACAACAATGTGAGACTGAGCTTTAACTCCCAAATTAGCTGCATTTTATGAGTGCTAATGAACCGTGCAGACAACATGTACTTGTCCCAAAATAAACCAGTTTTTTTGTCACAGATACATGTATTGCTGCCAGTTCTGTCTTTTCGAATTTATTCAAAATGAAACACGTGCACAGGACTAAAACAAATTTGTCCTGCAAATAGATTTATAGCCATGAAGTTGACCTTATAGGTAGACAAAAGTCACTTAAACAATGAGCCAGGCCCATTTATCTATGCAGTCCTCCAGGAGTCACAGCTCTGAGGTGATAATATTTAATGCATTAGATCATGGAATAAATTCTAAAGTAATGTTTCAAACCTCAGATTATGAGACTCATAAATCGCAGCTCACTTGTTCGGAGGTTCTAAAGAGAATAATCACAATAATTCATATCCTACAAATATATTGAACTGGCCCAGTACAATAAAATCCCTCAAAGCCTACCTATCCCCAGCCCGACAGCACTTAGTGATTATGATTATGAAAGCATGTTGCCCCGGAGTTAAATTTAATGCATTGTAATTGTGCTCAAAAATGTTGTAACTAAAACATTATAATCCTAACTGTATTCAGGTGTATTCTAAAGGAAAGAAAATGAGCTTTAACTGCCGTTGTATGTCATGTGTTACAAATGTGTGCAAACAGTGTGTCTGGCATTTTACATAAACGCACGCTTACACCCTCATCTGTTACTTGTACCACAACCAAAGCAGTCCACAAAAGAATAAAAAATATATATATGCAAATTTTGACATCCACAAGTTTACATCAAAACACAGTCCTGTGAAATATTGAACCTATACAAACTCTTTACTATAAGTGTCAAAATGTTACAACACATTTGAGTGACTTTACAATACAATAAGATAAATCTGCAAAGTATTCTGTTTGAAACTCAGTTCAGAATCTTTCAATGTTTTGGCCTTAGGCTCACACGGTATAAACATTTGAGTAACTGCAAATTCTTATGCAAACAAATATGGTTATCGAGCTTTTTGTCAGTTATTTCATTTATTATGTTTTATTTTACAAAAAAAAAGAAAATGCACTATGACTTTTACAGGTCAAAAATGATGTCACTTTCTGAAAATGCACAATGTAGTAGTGTGCATATAGCCATAGAAACAGATTTAATAATTTCATTCATAAAGATTACATCTGTCAAAAAACTCTTGCACTATGCATAGATATAGATTATCCTTAGACAATCTCTACAAACCTGCCCACCGCTCACCCCTCAGTCACCAAAAACATCCATAAACACAAAATGTAATAATACTATCACATCCCATAACTCCTCATTTGGAATTCAGCACACATGAATATTCAGAGGTACTTTTGTACCACATTTTGGATAATTCATTTATTCGCAAATGTAATATATTTTTAATTACATGTGTTTTTAGGGGAATACTGAGTGGATTTGCTTGGCATTGTTTGTCTCATTTGTTCGGTTCGGGGTCGCAAGAAATTAGAGAGTTTTACTGCAATTAGCAGTCTCCGCTTCTCTCTTTCTTAGTGGGGGATTGATGGTTGGTGTAACGACTGTGTAAAAATCTGCAAGCGCTTTAGCATTATTAGATTGAAAAGCACAACAAATGAATGCAGCGATTGAATGGATAGAATCATCTTTATGCATAAAATGTTGAACGCTCTAAAGGAAGCTAAACACATCATGTAGTCGTATCGCCGCCTAACCAGTTTCTAGGTCAATAGTGAATGCCTAGAAATGTGACTTTCCCTGCAAACATGCAGCAAATTCACAACATATGCAGTATTATGCACCGAACCTGTCATTTTAATTCAGCTAATTACAGGACATGGTGTTTCTGGACCTTGTCTGCATGTCATCAAATATTACACTGCAGTATTAGTCATGCTGTTTACCATGCTGTTTACAGTCTGGGTTTGTTGCCTTTCACGTGTTCAGTCATTTTGTGATTCTTTTGTCACTTGACCTGTATCTGTGCTTTAGAAATTCAGCCGAACAAATGAACCGAAGTCTGCACAGAAAATAAAAAAGCATGTACCTACACAGCAGGTTTTGTTTTGAAAGACGACACAGCTGTGAGTCAGTGTTGAAAACAATGTAAAACTGCAGACATGCACAGACTGATCCACAAAAATGTTTGTGTTGTGAACAGTGACTGGCATTTAATTGATTGTTTCAGTTTTCAAACTTCTTTTTTAAACGTGTCAGTTTGTACATCCCAAACTAATGCAACAAAAGAGTGGATAATCCAGTATTCAAAGGAAAATATATTCTGTGGGAGATTCCATACTTAATTTTATTTATATATTGTTTTGTTTATTTTTTTTTACAGAATCTTGCAAAAAAGAAACTGTGTAATTGAACAACAGGATTTGCTGTATATAACAGAAATTTGTAATCTGTTTTATCTTGTTCAGATTTTTGTAATCATTGACCAAATGCAGAATTTTTTGTCACATGTAAGACTACAAATATTGATAATCCAAAAAATGTGTTAAATTGAAATGTGACTGTCCCGTGTATGTGTGCAAATGTTCAATTTGCAAAGAAGACAAGGTGAAGTCAGTGTCTTATTCGATTTTTGTTTGTTTTTCATATGAAACGGTGATTTCCTGTGTAAACCTTTGATTTGTAAATAGAACGCTTCATCAGCCTTTTCATGCAAACTTGCATCTTTTTCTTTTTTGAAAAGCAAAAACCTGGTCTCTTCTCGCAAAAACACAGTGCAACTAGGAATATGTGGGGTAAATATATCTACAATGTGCTGTTTCTTTAGTTGTTAGCTAATGAATAAAACATATGCATTCATTTGATACACTCGTGTTTGTTTTCCCTTCACCCTTTAAACCATGTGCTTTGTCATAGTGCACATGGAGGGGAAAAAGTGTTGCGCAAAAGCTATTGGCAGTTTTTTTCCCCCGTTTTTTTCTCGTTTTGCTAAAATTGTTATATCATTTGAATATATAATTCAAATGTCTCGATCAAGAGGCTATCGCAGTTTCATTCAGACAAATTGGAAATAACGAGACGGCTATGTTATATAATCAACACCAAGATGGAATATTTATCACTTCACCATGCCTTAGGATTACTCAGTCACACTCAAAGCTACTTCAACTAACTGCTTAAATGATCAATTATGCCATCTATAAATGCTTATCAGATGCCCAAAGGATTATGACAGCTGCACAAATAGCAGTGCCAGAATAAGTCTTTGGTGCTATTGCAAAACTAGAGTTTCTTGTACATGTTTGACTACAAAATGTTTGACACTGTGCTTCTCGCAGCAACAAAAAATATATTTGTTGTGTTGCCGCCGATGTGTTTAATGCTAAAATAAGAAATTCTTACAGTAACTGCAATGTGAACACATCTGCATCCCTATACTAGCAGAGAAACTATACACTTTGCAGAAATAGCTTTCTGGAAGCCCAGTATCCATGGAAACATCCAATTACCTGACACAGAAAAACAATCTAGAGCAAGAGTTACAATGTCAGCACACAGTTGAACGTATTTGTAACTCAAAGAGTCGAGATTTAAGTGTCTTCTCTAAATTGCACACCTTGTGCATATAGACAAAAGGTGATTTGTGGGATACATCTGCTGCTACATTATATTTAACCGTAACTGACAGACAAAAGTGTGACTGAAAACTGTCAGTTCTAATAAGACGAGTAACAACAGATCAGCGTTTGACTGACGCCATTTGTCAGACTGATGGTGTTATGTTTCTTAGCTGCTTGAAGACTCCAGTTTTTGTGAGGCAGGGGGAAATTAGGGCAGATCTACATTATGTAAGCTTGAAGAGATGTGTCAGGCACTGTGAAGGCAGCATATGACTGTAAGCATTCACCAAAGGAAAAAACCTTTGCTATCTTCCATCGGGGGAAGCAAACTTGATAGGAAACTGATTCAGAGCTCCTTGAATTTTGCTTTCATGGTGAAGATTTGAATCTCTCACCTTATGTGTGGTTTCCAGTTGTTGCTCTCATTCTGTGTTTCTGTCCCAGAAGATTTTCCAGTCTTATTTGCAGCAATGCTCCTTTTCTCTCTAACATACACTTTGTATGTGTGTGCATAGATTGGAATGCGTGTGTCTGGGCGCATAAATTATTGACTCAGAGTGTATTCATGCTTGCCTCAAGGACTTTAGCCTACCAACGTGGCAATACCTTTTTCCTCTCTTTTCATCTTTCAGCATTTTTGTCTAAAAAAAAAAAAAAAAAAAAGCTTCACACAACTCACCACCAAACTAAAGGTCTTTAGTAATAATTGATGTATTCCATCTCGAACATAAACTGCCATTTATCTATGTCCAGTGTGCTGTTTAATAATGTATGCCAGGTTAATGTCCATTGTTTTAGACTGTAAAGAAATGACGTCCCGTTGGTGGGATAAGGTGATATTTACAAGCCCGGAGATTGCTTGGTTTTGCCCGTATATTTGCAACAACTGGAAACAGTACGTCTGAGACAGGCTAATATTTATGAGGGTTTATCCAGGCTTACGACTGCCAACCTGAGAAAAGTGACAAAATCCTCCCTCATCCTCCCATTAATAGTATTCACACTAAACATAAGAATGATATTTTACATCAAGAAAAGAGAAAGGCTTTGGCAATGGGCGAGCTAAAATCCGATCCTGTGAAAACAGTACATTTATGTTTTTAGGAGGTTTTCATAGCTCTTGAATTCTAACAATGCCAGACTTGCTGGCTGTATGCATAATATAATTCTCTGAGATTTCCTGCCAAAATCGAGACAAATTAATGCACTTTTTTGGGGGGGGTTCCTCTGACTAACGTGTTTTCCTCTTTCAATCACAAGTATACTGCATACTTCTGCTGCCCTGCAGAGTGGCTCATTTCACATTAACCTCTGTCTGTGCCCAGATATTCAACCACTTCTTTTTTTTTCCAGCCCCTTTTCCTCTTGGCTCTTCACTGCATCAAGGGCATGTCCTCCTCTATATCTTGGCCTGAAGTGCTGCTGTAATTGCTATAAGAGAATGGCATGCTTGTTGACCTGTAATTTATAGCAACAACACACAGGCCATTGAGAACGTACCACGTTTGTGAATTATGTAATGAAGTATGTCACTATACTGAAACATCTCCTTTTTGTTTGTTGGTTTCATGATACATTTATTTCCAAATGCAGCACACCAGCATGAGCCACTACAAGAGCGTCTCCCACTGATTTGAAAAAGATGTGACCTGAAAGGGCCCTGTTTGTGTATCCTCCTTCAGTTGAGGAGAAGAAGAGACATAAACCTCACAGTGAAAAAGCATCCGTGTCTGAACAATGGTAGTGTTCTTAAGATCAGACGCTCGCTTCTACAGAAGCCTTTCAAACAAACCTGTAGAGCAAGATTATGCATTTTTATTTACAGTCCGGTCTGCTTTAAATGGAAAACACATATTCTCCCAGCTAAAGCAGTTTGTAATCATATTTATGATTAGTCTCTTCTAGATGTGTCACACTTCCAAAATTTAAAGCGTCAAGATAAATCTGACTTGGCTGTGAAACTGCTCAACGGAGCGCTAGTGGACTATTATAGATTGCCCATGTACTGTGGCACTCTGAATTTAAATGCAGGTGTACTTCTTCACTGCTGCATATTTCCCTCTTCTCCTTCTCGACCATGCCATCGAGTCAAATAGACAGCTGAGGGAAGTAGCTCACCTTTGCCTTTAAATGTCTGATTGTTTAGCTTGTTTTGACGAGTAACGGTGAATCAGATCAAACATTTTTTTAACGCTGAAGAGACTAAGGCCTCTCACATACCATATGCCTTTTGCATATTTCTCCATGGACAGAAAAGCATCACATTAAAAACTGCACTTAATAACTGTGTGTAATATTACTGCAGTTGTGCATTCTTTCGAACAGGCTAACATTCAGTCCATAATTAAACCCTTAATGCAAACCTTCGAGTGGAACATTTTGCACCAGATTTATAAAGTGATAACAGCTAAACCTTAGAAAATTAGTGTCACAAGGCTGTGCTCAGATTTTAATCTTTTTAAATGATGAATTCCCACTGAGATGCTTCTATTTTGCAACAGACCTGTTAAGTCATCACTGGATTTTTCATTATTATTATGCATAATGTCAGGGTTTTATGAACAATTCAAAAGAGACTGGATCTGCAGTATGAAAGCTGGGTACATTACCAGCTGGTACAAAGGCCTCTTATCTCACCATTATGCTTAGAGGTACAGCACAAGTAGCCTGGGTAATGAACAGACTTGTGTGGTGTATCTTTCATTTATTTGCCGTTATCTTTGACATAGTTTGAGGTCGTTTAATTATAACCAAGCCACAAACCCAAAGCAATATAAGCAAGGGCAATATAAGAGCTAATCTTTATTCAAATTGCAATATTTTTGCCTTCGAACAGGGTCAAATACAAATACAAAGACCTGCTGTTCCTGCTGAGTAACACTGCAGCTGAATAGAGACTACAAGTGATGGGAGAACCTACTGCGATCTTCATCTACACACCCTTCTAACAACAAAACACAACTAAAAGTGGTGGGACTCAAAGATTTAAATGAAAACAATACAACAACTTGTAAATCTCATACACCCATATTTTGTTCAGAGTAAATCACAGAAAATATGTCAGATGTTTACAGTAGTACATTGTGCTATTAAATGGAAAATATTAACTCAGCTTCAATTGGATGGCAGCAAAACACCACAAAACTGATGGGGAAAAAAGAAGACAGCTGGAGCAACACTTTACAGTGAATTAGTTAAGTTAACTGGTAACAGGTCAGTTACAGGATTAGGTATAAAAATAGCAACTTTACTTCTGTCACTGCATTAAAAACAGGAATGATTCTGCATGGGAATCACTACATGGGCGCACGAACACTTCCAGAAATCATTGACAATGAGCACGGTTCACCATGCCATCCACAAACGCAGGTTAAAGCTCTATCATGCAACAAAAAAAAACATATGTGATCCAGAAAAGCAACTACTCTCTCTGGGACAAAGCTCATTTAAGATTTATTGAAGCCAAGTGGAAACTGTTCAGTGATCAGACAAATTAAAAATTGAAATTCTTTTTTGAAAACATGAACGTAATGTCCTCTGGACTAAAGAGGAGACAGCCCATCAGGCATAAATAGGTTTTACAATATATACACATATATATATATACAGGTTTTAGAGTAGTCATGGTTCCCGCTTTTTCACAGAAACCCCTACATATTACAGCAAGACAAAAGCATATGCTGCAGCTATTACAATAGCATGGCTTTGATTGAAGACTCTGGGTGCTGGCCTGCCTGCAGTCCGGACCTTTTACCAGTTGAAAATATTTGGTACATCACAAAATGCAAAATATGTAATGAAGACCCAGGACTGTTGAACAGGACATCATTCCTCTCCCAGAACTCCAGCATACGGTTTCTGCACTTGCTGTTAAAAGAAGTGGGAAAGCTACAGAGTGGTGAACACGGCCCTGTCTCAAATCTCTGGCGAGCCATTGCTGCCATCAAATTCAAAATGAGCTTTTTTTTTTGGTATTTTTCTTAAAATTGTGCATTTTTTCAGTTTGAACATTTGCCATGTTTTCTATGTTCTGATGTCAATAAATTTCTGAGTCGTGTTTGTTTAACATTGGATTTCTAATTTTTTTGCATTATATCGCGGTTTTGTGGCCTCGCAGAAGAAACTGGATATATAGCATGAAAAAAGAAAAGAAAAAGCTTGGTACACAGCAGCAATTAGCAGCCTCTTATCTCAGCAGTGCGCTTAAAGGTAGAGCACAAGTAGCTGTAGATTTGGGTTCAGGCGTTTTAAAATGGTTTGCGTAGAGCATCTTTGCTTTATTTGGTGCAAATTGCATGGGTGAGGGGGCCTCCTGAATGTTTTACAGAGCCTTGTCTTGTTTAATTATAGCCAAGCTGTAAACTCAAATCAGGCAATATAAGGAGGGGCCATATAAGAGCTAATAATTACTGAAACTGCAATATTTTGCTCTGGCACAGGGTCAAATAATGCTACACCCACTGATCTCGCTCAAGGACACTGCAGTCGACTAGACACTACGGGTGACAGGAGAACCTACCGTGGCCTTCATCTCCACATGTTCTTTTGGCATCTGGTTCAGTAATTTCACAGCACGAGGCATAGCTTAAAAAAACTGCAACATAACCCCTGGCATGTCAGACACAGGCGAGTGTCCACTTAAATCACTGTTCTCTTCAAGTTGTTTCATATAAAAAAACATGTAAACACCTTCTAGATATTATTCTGTTTTCATCTCTTTTTTTTTATTCGTGTGTTGCGGTTGCTAAGCTATTTGAACTTAACCTGACTTGGTACCAAATGTAAGAGTAATTCAAGCACCAATGTTAAATTAGATGTCACTGTTTTTTTTAATCATCATCATATTTTTGCAAACAGCATTTTCGGTGCATTTCGGTCACCGAGAAAGGCATATTTATGTGAGTGCCGCAAACACCGGAATAAAGTTGGTGGCTGAGATGCTTTTATATTTAAACTTGAAGATAATTTTTTAAACAGTGTATAGTTCAAGGCATACTACTCAAAACTCTCGTGACAGGCTTATGGTGTACTGTGGTTCCTAAAAGCACTTTTCTGTGTTTCTGTCTCTCTTCCCTCTGAGTATCCTGTGGGATTTACAACAAGCTACAATGGATCCAGACAGATGGCAAGGTGGGGGTGTTGGGTAACCATCTTCTGAACCCCAGGGAGTACTGCCATATACAAGCTGTCAAACAAATGTCTTCACTCAGAATTTTATTTGTTGTACTATAATGAGATCCTGAATTTGATGTTAATTTTGCACAATTGCTCAGACATCCAAAAGAGAGTGAATGCAGTGTTATTGCCTTATTGTATGCTCTTGTTAAGAACTTTGTGAATATACTCGCTTATTAATTATTTTCTTGTTGTGCCAGCAGCATTTTCATATCCTCTATGAATGCATCAGGGCAACAAGGCCATCAGGAATTTCCATAAAGTAAAGAAGCAAATAGGTCATGAATAACATTAATATTCAAAAAGAAGCACTTCAAAGAGTGGTAACCCAGCGCCTCAGCATTAACTACATTTGACCATTCATATCTTCCCTCATTAACCACCCTGAGAAGCTTTATTTGCTGAAGGCTGTGTACTGTAGGCTGGTGGCAAGTGCATCAAAACACTTCTTTCAAGTCTCTCCTTTGTGTTAAGTATCGTGCAGCTACACAGCTCTTAACAAGTCAAAAGACTGAGAAGGCCTTCTGAAAGCATGTGTCAGCTCTGCTAATACTGATGAAGCTCATAACAATTTATGTAAGACACAGCTTCAGTCGTTCACTGTTGACTGGATAATTGACAGGCTATTGTTGGTTGACTGCCAAGATTTCCCAAGAGATGTGTCAAATTTGTCCAGTCAACCACTAAAAGACTTCACATATTTTGACAGGGATTGTTTCTTTTTTTTCTTTTTTTTCCACAAAAGAGTATGCTTTTAGAATACTTAGAAAGATGTCTTAAGAACACAAAAACTAAACAAACAGTAGCCCGGAAGTGTGTCATGCTCTTGTGCGAATAACTTTTTTAACAGTATGTGCTTTCAAACTTAATTTTATATTCTCACATTCAAAAATCCATCACCCCAGTAAATCTTACAGGCCCTCATTTGTTAAATGTTTATTATATATATTTGCTTTCTTTTTTCAGTGATGTGAGTGTCTATCTGTACCAATTCCGCTCAAGCCTAGAGTAAAAATGTGCATATTTAAATGATAATAATGAATATTTTGAAATGGCTGGTGTTATTGGTCTCCAGGTTGCAATGTTAGTGTTCTAGATCCTTCAGTCTACCACTTCTCTAATATTTGTCACATATCCTTGGACCTCAGACGATGGATCCCGATGAATCGTGTGATACAACACCATCCATCCATTCGCTTCCGCTTATCCTTTTCAGGGTCGCGGGGGGCGCTGGAGCGAGAGGCGGGGTACACCCTGGACAGGTCGCCAGTCTGTCGCAAGGTTAACACACATAGACAGACAACCATTCACACTCACAGTCACTCCCACATTCACACCTATGGGCAATTTAGAGTTTCCAATTAACCTATCACTAAGTGCATGTCTTTGGACTGTGGGAGGAAGCCGGAGTACCTGGGGAGACCATGCGAACTCCACACAGAAAGACCCCGGCCTGATGGTGGAATTGAACTCAGGACCTTCTTGCTGTGAGGCAACAGTGCTAACCACCGTGCCACCGTGCTGCCCCGTGATACAACACCCTTTGTAAGAATTATAGTTAACATTTCCTCTGTTGGTTGATCATTTCAGTCAGCTGGAGCCTCGGATGTATTTTGTGTTGCGCAATCATTCACACTTTACCTGCTAAACGTCGACATGTTAGCATTGTCACTGTGTGCATTTTTCAGTAGCATTTGCCACAAAACAGCCATATCAAGATTTTCATAGTCACAGACTCAAAGTCTAGTTCTAACATGTAGCGCTTGCAGAGCGGAGAATTCCTACTGAATGTTTCTTATCTGAGTAGTGCTTTTGAACAGCATTAACCCCGACACCTCGTCTATTTCTCCAAGCAGAGCTTGATTATAAGGAGCACCTGTAGCCCATCAATCTGTCTTGACTTTTTGGTCTTATTCTGGTTGCTGTTGGCAGTGATGGTTGCAGGTATGTGGAAAATTGATTTAAAGTGTTTAGAGTACATTTAGAAGCTCTCTTGCTGTTACAGTCTAATCCTGATGTTCGTGAACAAGATTTTTCATTCCCTTTGTGACTGTCGTTAGCTGCTAAATGCCTGCCAGTGGTTAGCAGAATCATAGCATTTTGGGGCTATAGTCGGGTGTGGACCCAGGATAACAATTGTTTTTCTGCTCTTTATAGATTTCCCCTGTCGCTGTCTTGTTTAGACCTTGTTTATTGTATTTCACCTTTATTGTGTTTTAGCTTGATTGTTGTATTTGTATTGGCCATGTATTGACCACACAAGTGTTTTGTATTTTAAAGTGAGTTTCCCTGTCTTGTTTTGTTTATTTGGTTTTATTGGAGCTCTCAGTTTGTTTTTATCTAGTGTATCCTATCATTAGGATAGAAAGCTATGTTGTTGGAACGCTGGCCACCTTTAGTGAGATCCCCTTCCCACTGGGCAAATTGTCTTCTCAAGTGGCCCATAGACAGACAGATGTTTTAATCATCTAATGTTGATTTTGTTTGAGTTTTCATTACATTTTTGTCTCAGCTCCAGTCTTTTTGATTCTCTGATTTGTTCAATAAACTATTAAAA
>VOQK01025647.1:71552-84389 GCA_015052645.1 Benitochromis conjunctus | reverse complement strand
CCCGCCCTTCCTGCGCAACGAGCAGAGCAAAACCAAGAGCCAGCTCAGAGATGTGCGATAGACCCAGCAGCCACGGAGCACGGAGTAGGAGGAAATGTTAACTGGAGCCTGTGATTAATTCTTTTTTGTTTTGGGTTTTTTTTTGTTTTTTGTTTTTTTGTTTTTTGCTTCTTTCTTTTATAGAAACGCACGTAAAGTATTCATGTTGCCCGGATAGAAAACGATTTTTGGGTCCACCGACTCCAGCCCTCAAAGAAAGGCTCACCAAGACATCATTAAACGCAGATTGCACCAAACCGATTCAAGTTTTATCTGTGTGGAGTAAAATTACTCCCGCCCCCACCAGACTGGACTAATGATGGCTTTAATGGTTCACCTGAAGACGGTCGCTCACCTGCGAGGGAAAGGTGACAGGATCGCCAAAGTTACATTCAGGGGTAAGGCTTTTTTTTTTTCTCTCCTTTTGTATGTTGAAGCCGTGTGTGTTTGGAAACCGAATCGCGCTGCGTGCTGTGCCCTGATTTGCGTTTGTTACAAAATGTGATGAGAGCCATTCAGCCGCTGCATAAAAAGTTCGAAGAGCGAGAAAAAGAGTTTAGTTGCAGGGAAAACATCATGTACAAAAACAGACTTTATTGTCATTTCTGCCAGGAATGGTGAATGTAAAATCACAGCTTTTATCTCTTCTATTTTTAAGAGTATCATAAAAGAGGAAAAAACACCACGTTGCTTTCTTTTCATCCCTGAAACATTGAATTCCCATCATTGATTTTCAGTTATTTTATTTACTTACCTTCAACTTACGAGAACAATGTGGGTAAGAGGTCCGCGTTGACTAAGCTGATAGCATCGATTGCTAAAGATGAAGCTTTGGGAATGTTCTGTGTAAGATCTTTGGCGTAATAACCAATTCACTCAAATCTATGGGTCAGAATCATAGCCACGACCTTGCACTCTCTCAGAGGAGATGAGAAGACAAAATGAGTTGTGGAAAAATATTTCAGTTGGTTTGTTCACGTGTTTCACGTGCTTATCGTGTGCTTTCTGTGTGCTGGGTGTGTGAGCAAAATAATGTGAGAGAAACTCAGACAGGAAGGAGGAGCGGTGTGTTTTTCAGCACCCTGGACAGTGATCAGTCCACTGACAGGTGCTCAGTCCCTGTTGATATCAACGCAGCATCACAATTGGAGAAGATGTTACAAGAGCACTGCTGCCCCCTTTCCTCTCAGTGTGTGTGTGTGTGTGTGTTGGGGGGAAAAGGATAACTTCTAGTGCTGTGGTCTGTGCTGCAGTGATTGCACCAGGGTCTGGATAGTCTATGAACCGTGCCTTCACAGTCAGTGACTGGATCGTCCGCTCTTTCCTCAAAAGTCCACCTATCAGCAGAGTAGTTCCAGTTCATCCATGTAAAAAAAAATTTAAGTTCAAGGAAAATTTTGTGTGTATCTGTTTTTATTTGTATGTTTTAGAGACGTACATTAACCCCAAACCATGAAATAATGGCCAAAAAATTATATTTAAAAAAAGAAAACTGGAGTATTTATTGAATGTTCTGACAAATAAAAAAGCAGTTAAATATCAGAAAGTGTTATTACTTTTAATTATGACTTTCAGTTTTAGCTTTTTAAAAAAAAAATCTTAACAATCAAATATATTTAAGGTGGTGGGTTTTTAAAAAATCACATTGATGATGTAGAGGTGTCAAAAACCCAGGAGACAAATTATGAGACTCAGCCGTAAAGAAAACTAGCCTTTATATTGGAACTGCTTAGTGTTAAAAAAAAAAATAATACTTGGTTTGAGGTTATTTAGGAATAACCTGGAAGTCCTGGAAGTCAGTGTATCCAGTCAAAGTTCTATGAGATGATTTTGTCTGAACATCTTGTACTATTTAAAAACCTGTTCCACTTTTAGCTTTTGTTGATTTTCATTAATCCAAAACTGTGTGTGAGCTCTGAGGGGTTTTTTATTAAAAAAACAAAACAAAACAACAAGCAGAAACACAGCCAATCTTCTTTCTATTTGCGGGCTGGTGATACGTATATAAGAAATCCACATAAAAGGCATGTAAATGAATTTTAGCTGCACTAGGATCTTACATCTATTCTGCTAGCCAATACAGTCCATGACCTGAATAGGAATTCCTTTTGTTATCCTCTTGCACGAGTTTGTTGAAGTAAACAGATATAAAGAAATAGCAGAATCACAGGAGAGGTGACAGAGGGTGTCTACAGGTATGGTCAAACATCTAGCCCATCATTCAGTGAATCAGTTTCCTCCAAAAGATGAATAACTGCATATTCAAAATTATCCAATTAAAGAGTTTAAGCAGATTTATTAATAGCCACTCAGCTACCGATGGGAAATTTCATTTCCATCTTTTCAATTTTCTTCAATCTCACAATTTCTTCTCTATTCTTTCAGTGCATTTAAGTTTAAATATTCATTTATTTGAGATAAATAATAATTTTTTTTAATACTTCCCAAATTTTGTGTGTTAATCACAGTGTCGTAATCAGCCTTGCATCCCCTCATATCCTCCAGTGCTGCGGGTTTTTGAGTCAGGCTGTCAGTGGAGTTTCCTGAGCACTTAGAGTTTAAAACACTTCCTGTCTGGAGAGGAAGAGGTCTGCCAGGGAAATCAGTGCTTTGGTGCTTTGTGTAGCTGTGAATCAGTCCTGCACTAAGTTCAGGAGGAGTTTGGGGCTATTTTAATTACAGAACAGCTTCAGTTTATCTGTGTTTTTAGGGTGTCTGGTGTGAAAAACTCATTAAATCAGTATTCTGGGATTACTTTGTTCCCCAGCTTACTGCCTTGTTATCTACCATCTGCATTTAGGTGTCATAAACAATTTATCTTTCTATGGACAGAGTATGAATATGTAAAATATCAGATTTTGTCAACCCTTTGCTGCTTACATAAATCAGCAATTACTGATTGCTGAATCAACATGATATCTGTGAAAGGGGGAGAAAAGTGTAATATTCAAGATAATACTGAGAAAATAAAAGCTTTAAGTCAGTGCAATAAAGACAGCTAATAAAAATGGATTAAAGCAATGTGATGTTCTCTCTCTGATCTAACTTTATCTGCTTGTTATTATTTGCTGTCAGAAACAATAAATCAAGTCAAGTCCCTTCAAAGGAGCTTTTCAAAATGTAATTGATTTCCCGACAAGTCGTTGATTAATTCTGGTTATGTTATCGGCAGCTCTTGGTTTTATCAGAGAGCTGCACTTCGGCTGTTGTTGCTCCTCTTCTGAGTAGCCTGCAGCAATACAGAGCCACACTCCATGCAAGAATTAATGAAACCTTACCTCTATGCTTTACAATATTAATTTTCAGTTCATGCACCCAGGCTGTCTTCCTCTACGTTGCCACTTATCAAACCTCTCTTTAACCTTTAAGCACTTAATGCTGCCGCTTGGACAGTTTGTTTGTTGTTTTTATTACTTGGAGTCTCCCTTATTCACCGAACAGGAACAGAGCTTTGGGCAATTTCTTGTATCCTGCGGATATTTTTTTAATTCCTTTCCTCCGTGTAGCACTTTATTCTACAAACAGACATTTGGTATGTTTACTTTTAAAATTAGGGCACCTGTTCAGCTTGTAATGCCACTTATTGCCCCCGAATGCACCAGGAAATAAGGTAAAATAAAATCTCAGTACAGAGCTGCAGAGATTAAAATGCATTTAAAAAAACAAATGTTTCCATGTTTCTACTCAACACTCGAGTTTTCTGCTTTAACCACATTCTTGCAAAACTTAAAGCCTTAAATGCACCACTGTGCCCTTTTCATTCATGCGGGTTTCAGACTTACACAGTGTTCTCCATCTTTCACTCTTTTAATTTTCATCTATCTGTTTGAGATAAGACAAATGACTCTCTGTTCCTTTTCTTTCTTACAGCTCAGGTCCTTCATTGCGGCTCTTTAACTCTTTATATTTGACTGTTTCATCAAGGCCAAAAGCCACGCTGATTAGCAGAATGTTGTTTTAGTTTGGTGTGGAGCACCTTACATAAGTGTCACGTGGTCTGCTTTTCTAAGCCCACATCTAGTTGGATGAAAACACTGGTATGACAGCAGTGCCGCTCTTTTCAATAATGTAGGAGGAATATTGTCTCTCTCCCTCACATTGAAGTGGTGTTTATTTTCTAAAATAAAATTCAAAGGTTTGGGGGATTTATAAGGTTCAAGAGAGTGTAGGAGTGAAGGCAAAGAGAGACAGGAACACTTGGAAGAGGGATTATAAACTAGAGTCATATTTGTGCATTAGTAAAATTATAACTATAAGCTTGTGTGAAGCATAACATCTTTAAAACCTGAAGGTTTTGTGCTTTTGAATGTGTGAAAAGATACTTTCTGCACATATAATATTTAAAATATCTGAGCCTGGCAGAATGTATTTATTCCATTTACCTTCATTATTACAGCCAAACTGACAGGGACTGTAATTAACATTGTAGGTCTCTATGTGCATTTGTGTGTCTCCCTGTATATGGCAGCTGATGTGCCCACAAACACACAAATAGACATCAGCAGAGCCTCATAAAGGCTCAGATGCACAAAGCAAACTATCAGAACAAAGCAGAATGCACACTGTGCTGCAGGACCATTCATAAGCACCACAAAGCAACCAGGTGAGCACAACAACCAGGTCGCATGAGTGAGTCAGGTCACTGTTCATTGAAAGGCTCCTTTCCCAATATAAACTCTGAATAGACAACAGCTTTCATTGGCTTTGAGAGACTAAATGATGCACATACTTTTAGCTATAATAATGGAAAAACACGATTTTAATTTTGTATTCTTTACATTCTTCTGCAGTCTCTGGCTGATTCTCGCTCTGTGTCGTACAGTGAGTCACACTGTAGTCATTTAATTGTCTGCATTACTTTTCTGCCTCTGGTGACTCCACGCAGCTGTTTCGTATTTATATTTGTCAGGTACTTAAAGTATCATTTGTCTTTTCACATCTCTTTATGAGATGAGCAGGCTGATTTTATGTCACCCTGTTTTCACTTTAATAAACATGTCAGGGAACTGATGGATTCAGGTTGCTAACCTACATCTGAGAGGACTAAGTGCACCCTTATTGAATTAAATAACTTGTAGAACCACCTTTAGCGATTATAACTTGAAATAGTTTTTTTCTGTATGACTATAAGTCTTTCACGTTGTTGAGGAGGAAATGTTTCCACTTTTCTTTACAATGTTGCGTCATGTCATTGAGTTTGGGTTTGTTTATGCACAGCTCTCTTAAGGTCCAGGTTTAGATTTTGACTGGGTCATTGCGGTACCTTGATTATTTTCTTGTTCAACCATTCTGCTGCAGCTTTGCTGCTGGATCATTGTCCTGTTGCAAGTCCAACACTGGCCAAGCTGGCCAGGGGAGTTCATGGTCAACTCGGTGACTGCAAGGTGGCCAAGTCCTGTTGCTCGCAGTTTACATATGATGTTCTCCGAGCTTCAATAATCACTTACCTGCTTGCTACTTTGGACAAAGTCTTAAAACTCAATTGTTTCATAATTAATGCGGTAAACACCAACTTCACTTTCTTTGTACGTGCCCCATGCAGTGAGCCCACGCACTCAAAGTGAGATGACAGCAGGCACACTGGTGTTACTGAACCAGTTTTTAATGACTAAATTCCTCCTTCTTTTTCAGGTCTGTCCTTCTACAGCCGCATAGCAGAGAACTGTGAGGAGGTGGCACACTTTAATGAGGTCAGTATCTTTATTTGATTTGTCATACAATAACCCATGTCATTGGTGACCAGTCAGCAATTATTAAGACTCAAGAATTGGCTGATATCACTGGCTGTAGGTTCTGTTATTGAATTAAAGGGGAAAAAGTGAAAAAAAGACACATTGTTGGTAATGACTGAAGTGATCACTGTAAGATTTTACATTTACAGGAATAAAGTCAGGGCTCTGTGTGGTTTATCAGTAATTTGATGTTAATATCTTTAGAAACAGCTTTATCCAAAACATTGACAGCTATTTAACAAAAAGGTGAAAAAAGGTTCCAAAAATACACCTTTTAAGGATGCTAGCCTTTATTTGAATTAAGTGAGTCAGCTGAATTATTCTTACTGTGTGGTCACATTGAGTGTACGAGCCTGCTGTGTTCTTGAGTAAGAACTTTATCACACAAATGCTGCCAAATGAATGGCGTGTGACATGGATAGAAATTTTGCCCTTTTTCATACTGTGTCCATCTTTTCTCTACACCAGGGTTTTCAAAGAGCTTGTAATGTTGTAATGTTATTTCAGTTATTTTTGGCTGACTGTTGTGGATGTGTGATGATTTATGTAACTGAGAACAATGTGAAGGCATAGCTAGAAATGGGCCACCAAGACCCCACTGCTGTAATTTCTTAAGACACTCGGATAACTCCCAGTATGCCAATGCTAACCTGTAGGCTGAAGAATCTTGCTTTACCACCTCATTACTGTTCTGATTAAAAAATCAGCAGCCATTCGTGAGTGGCTCTTCCCTGCACGTAGCTGGCATCTCACAGAGTGGCTGTTAATCACCCTCTTCTGTTCGCTTATTGTCTATCAAGGTTAGAGAGGCGAGGCAGTGTTGAACAGTGTCGCAGTTAAACTGGGCATTTCATGCTTCACTGCTTTAGTTAGGAAAAAGGTGCTTCCTTAAAAATCCCTTCTATCAGACTTAGAGGTTTCTACCATTTGTAAAAGAAAGTTTCACTGTTTTACTTTAAACCTAGTAAATTGCATTATTCTGAGCAGCTGCATTGCTCTGAGCGTCTCTTTGAAAACCCAAAGGATTTACCTGAGTCCCTCGGGTGCTGGTTGGTAAGTCTCTGATTTTGGGTGCTTTGAAATTATGGGATATATTCCCAGTACTATTTCTGCAAGCTCCCATTGCACTGTGAAACCAGCATTATGATGAATCCAAATGCAGACTCATGTAAAGGACCAGAGAGGGGAAATAAAAAAGAATTGAAGGCCAAAGGATCAAGAGCGAGGTGCAGTAGGAAATCCTCACAGAGCAGAAGCCAAAGAGACAGAACAGAGGTAGGGGATAAAGCCAAGGAATGAAAAATGAAAAACAAACAGGAAAGCACTCTCAAATATATACAGTACCTTCCCAGAGGAGGTTTCACATCAGGCTTTCTGTTTTTTTCTCATTTTACGCTGCTGGTTTTAACAGAGAAACATGTTCTTTGTTTGATGGTTCACAAGCAGAGTAATGCTTCCTTCCCTGATAACAGGGGCTTTTGTTTTCAGCCTAATCAGGAAAATGCTGAAATGACTGTACAAACTTAGCCTAGTCACACAGGCACACCCACACACACACACACGCACTTGCTTTACGTATACAGCCCCTGCAGATGCAGCATTGTTTTTTGTACCATGATGTAAGACAAAGAAGAAGAAAAACAGACAAATGAATCCCCAAATATCTTTGACTCTGCATATTATTCTGCAGACTACAGTACAGTAACTGGTATGAACTAAGTGGCGAGGCTAAAATGTGATTTCTTATGACAACCTCTCCTGATTCTCACATCTCAGTCTCGCAGTGCTGGGGAGGTAGTTAGTGTCACTCAGCATCAATAACACGATCAACCTTTCTATGGGATGAATTGTGCTTACAGTAGTTTCTGAGTCTGTGTGAATGTGTGCCTGTGTGTAAATGTTGCTGTGCTGTGTGCTGCTGGTGGCCAGGGGTACATTTTTTCCCCAGCCCCTGGGTCCTCATCACGTCCTCCCCATCGTTGTCTTCTTCATCCTTAGCAGTAAAACATTTGCATGGCTCAGTAGGCTCTGTCCAGCCCCTGGAGTTAAGGGCCATTAGCATAGAGCTGTGTGGCTTGTTGCCGGTCCATGCATAACGATAGATGCCTTTGAACTAGTATGCGGATAGACTGTATGGGGAATTCATTATTCATTATATGGTGGGGCTTTTAGCTGCAGAACGCCAGGGCTTCCCCCTGACTAGTTAGACACAAGCGGAGCAAAAAACAGAGTGTCCTGCATGCACTGCACATCGCCACAGAGTTTAGTTTTGGCCCTGCAGATATAACTACTTTATGTTTTCAAACAAGATGTCAAGAGATTTGAACCATGCAGACAAAGCACGGTAATTAGTATGCAAATAACAGAAGGGTATTAGAAGATTCATTCATAGAAGTGTTTTTTTCAGGCTGTGTACTTACTGTTTAGATCTCCATGTTTTCTGTGTTTTGCTTCCTGATGTAACATCAGAATGACCCCATATTATTGACACTTTCCGCAAAGTACACTTAAAGGATGGCAGTAACCACTGACACCCGTTTTTGTGGATGACTGTGTTGAAGCCTCAAGTTCGGCAGTTTGGCTGTTGACATGTTTTATAGACATCACAAGCTAGAGGAGGTCAGAATGAGAATGTGAGGACACTGCAAGCTCAGAGAGTGGCAACTTGTCAACCACATTAGATCCAGGCTATAAAGCATTCTTTTCACACCATAGTTTTCATAAGGAACATCATGGTTTATTAAAGAAGACTTGAAACTTGTGACTAAGGCTATAAACCAATCGAGCCATACACTTTTATAGGCATTCTCACTTTTCCTTGCAGTCAGAGGAGTTCATGTTGGTCATTAGCAGAAGTGCAAGTGAACAAACTCCAACATCCATCCATCCATCCATCCATCTTCTTCCGCTTTTTCGTGGCTGGGTCGCGGGGGCAGCAGCCCAAGCAGAGAAGCCCAGAGCTCCCTCTCCCCAGCCACCTCCTCCAGGTTGTTTGAGAGAACACCAAGGTGTTCCCAGGCCAGTCGAGAGATATAATCTCTCCAGCGTGTCCTGGGTCTGCCCCAGGGCCTCCTCCCGGTGGGACATGCCCAGAACCCCTCACCCAGGAGGCATCCTTGTCAGGTGCCAGAACCACCTCAACTGGCTCCTTTCGATGTGAAGGAGCAGCGGCTCTACTCTGAGCCCCTCCCAGATGGTCAAACTTCTTACCCTATCTCTAAGGGAGAGGCCAGCCACCCTTCGGGGGAAGCCCATTTCTGCCGCTTGTATCCGCAATCTAGTTCTTTCAGTCACTACCCACAGCTCGTGACCATAGGTGAGGGTAGGGATGTAGATCAACCGGTAAATTGAGAGCTTCACTTTTACACTCAGCTCTCTCTTCCCCACAACGGACTGGTACAGCATCCGCATCACTGCAGCCGCAGCACCAATCCGTCTGTCAATCTCCCGCTCCCTTCTCCCGTCACTCTTGAACAAGACAAGATACTTAAACTCTTCCACTTGGGGCAAGAACTTGTCCCTGATCCGGAGTGGGCACTCCACCCTTTTCCGACTGAGGACCATGGCCTCAGATTTGGAGGTGCTGATTCTCACCGCTTCACACTCGGCTGTGAACCATTCCAAAGCGAGCTGGAGGCCATCACCCGATGAACCCAACAGAACCACATCATCTGCAAAAAGCAGAGATGAGATTCTGAGACCACCCAAGTGAAAGCCTTCCGCTACTTGGCTACACCTAGAAATTCTGTCCATAAAAATTACGAACAGAATCGGTGACAAAGGGCAGCCCTGGCGGAGCCCATCACCCACCTGGAATGAGTCCAACTTATTGCCGGGTATGCGGACCAAGCTCTTGCAATGGTTGTGTAAGGATCGAATGGCCCGTAACAATGGGCCAGACACCTCATACTCCCGGAGCACCCCCCACAGGACACCCCGAGGGACACAGTCGAATGCCTTCTCCAAGTCCACAAGACACATGTAGACTGGTTGGGCAAACTCCCATGCACCCTCAAGTATCCTTGAGAGGATAAGGATACTTGAGAGACATCAACATGTTCTTTAAATTCTCATATGTTTATCTACTAGCCTCCTCAGTTTGAGAGCATTTGCTTTTATAAATAAAATCACACTACTCTCATTTTTCCTGTCAGTTAATATGATTCATAGTTTTAACAGGCTTTGTCCCATCGTCATTTTTGGAAGTCTCAGCTAAAATTCTGGTCAGCCTGACCAGTCCTTCGAATTTGGTGGCATGTTGTGGTTCATCAAAGTGAGTAGGAGGAAGCCTCAGTGAGCTTACCTCCAAGCCACTTCCTACTGCTCATAGATAATCATGTTTGGGAAGCCAGTATTCAAGTAAGGCCTATTTGTTATATGAGAGTGGAATGTATCACTGTCAGGGTGTGGTTTTTAAACTAATATACACTATACAACGTTCATATTCAGTAAGTCACCTGAGAATAAGAACTCTTAAAACATAATTTGAAGCATTCACTGTGATCCAGATCACATTTCAGTGCTGCTTCACTTGAACACTTGACCACCAGTATGGAGTAGAGTAGAAGCAGATTCCAGAGGAGCAGACACAAGCTGGAATACTGCTGATGCTAAAAATAGATAATAAACTTCACCAGTTTTTATGATTCAGTGTTGCTCCAGGGAGGAGCTTTCCCAACTCTCAGTATACTGAATAAATGATGACCTTAGCAGAATATTTTCTTTGCTGGTATAGAGCTGGAGGGAAGGTAGAAGTGGAAATTTGAGCAATCAAAATAAAGGAAATAAAACATATAGGTGAAAATTACAGTGTAGAAGATAATCCCAAGACTTTGTTTTGAGTGTGATTTATGCATTACATTATTTATTCATACTGGTTTTATATGAATGAATTATAAAACTATTGGATTAAAGAAGTGTAGGTCAACACAGAGACATAATTTTCTTTAATAACTGCTGTATAGTAACAGCTGTGTAAAAAAGTTTTTACTGGACAGTTTGTACACCCTTACTGTTTTCACAGGAGTTAGGAGGGTTAGTAGTATCCATATGCTGCTAATCAAATGCACTTGATTTACAGATAATAAACAAGTCAGTTGTGTGTGAACACAATCTTCCCTAGAGTGACTGTTCCAGCAAATTCACAACAAGTTCAGACCCAGCAATGGTCAGAGAATTGGCAAGTCTACTTCTTAGACTCTATAAGTCTCATTTAGCATCTTAAATAATGAAGTTCATGACAGTATGATTAGAAAAAAAACACATGCGTTTTTTGCAAGGTTTGGCAGGAGAAATTCAATTAAATTCAGTTCAATTATAGGTATATATCACCAAATCACAAGAACAGTTGCCTCAAGGAGCTTTATGCTGTGAGGTCAAGACCTTACAGTAATACAGAAAAACCGAGCCATCAAATGATCCACTATGAACAAGCACTTGGCAACAGTGGGATGGAAAAAATAGAGAGGAAGGAACCTCAGAAGAAGCAGGCTCATGGAGGGGCAGTCATCTGCCACAACCTGTTGGGTATGAGGGGAGGAAGACAGAACAAAGGACACGCTGTGGAAGTGGGCCTTTTCTCTCTAAAAAGAAAATGACAGCACAGTTTAGGTTGCACCTCAGGTAAATAAACCAGAAGACTTCTGGAACAACAATCTACAAGACCCAAGTGGACATGTTTGGCCACTTGGCTCTGGACTGGTTTTGCAGACACAGCCTGGCTCCTATCATTGAATTGACCATGAGCTCCTCTATATAGCAAAGTATTCTAGAGTCAAATGTAACACTGTCTGTCCCACAGCTAAAGTTTGACCAAAACTGGGTCATGTAACACAACAATGATCTGAAGCACAGCAGCAAATCTACAACTGAATGGCTGAAAAACAAAAGAGTCAACGTGTCGCAGTGGTCCAATCAAAATCCAGATCTCAACCTGACTGAGATGCTGTGGCAGGACCTTAAGAGGGCATATAAAATGTAAACCTCAATGAACTGAAGCAAGGTTGTAAAGACGAGTAGGCCAAAATTCCTCCACAGTGATACAAGAGACTGATAAAGTCATACAGGAAACGAGTACAGGCTCCTCCTTTGTCAGGAGTGACATGGTGCCTCTGTAAACATTGCCACTGAAATCGAGGATGCAAAATAATGTCACACAAAGCAAGCTATCTGAACAGTGGGTGTAGTGACTGGACATATTTTCTGGAAATGGTAACCTTGTAGAAAGCAGATTTATATTGCACTCACTATATGTTTGAGTGATAACTTTCTCACGGTATCTTACTCAGAGAATACCTCCACAAGGGAGCCTATGAAGAAGGAGTTTGATTTGCAGAGCTACCCTCCACAAGTCAGACATACAGAGGGTAGCTCTGCATATTTGATTTAGCAGAGTTTTTACATCGGGTGCCCTTCCGGATGCAACTCCGAAGGGATTTATGTCTCCTACCAGAACTCAATCAGGGATCTTTTCCTTGTTAATGCATAAAGCATTGATTCAGTTTATATTTGCTATACTACGATATGCTATAGTAGCTTAGCTGTAGCAATAACACACCACATTTATTTTAATTATCAAAGAAGATAATTTCTTTCCCAGATATGAGATGTTGATCTGCCATTTGTTATATAACATATCTGGATAAATGTGCACTCAATGAACACAGAGAAGAGTTTCTGTTGTTGAAAAGAAGGAGAACAAAAAAAAAAAACTGCATTTCAGCGAAAAGAAAGTTTTTACTTGAGGCGTGAGTGCTATCTCTTAGCACAAGAGCATCTATTTTTAAAGACTTGTGAAGCCCTTTACTTGACAAGTGTGTGGTCAATTATTTCTGCACCATCTGGTTTCCAGCAGCAGAAACTAGGGAACGAAGAGCAGTTTTATCAGAGTCCAGCTTGACAACAAAATAAGACTTTACTGAATTAACTAGATAACATTCTCTTAGGGGTCTTTAAAGCTATTCAATTTCAAGAGAAAGGGAAGGGTTGAATTCAAAACTGAGCAATCCACTTGTCTCTCGCAGGGCTACTAACATTTTCGGTAACAGTTTCAATGTGTTACTAATTA
>VOQK01025647.1:44941-55334 GCA_015052645.1 Benitochromis conjunctus | reverse complement strand
CGCCCTCCTGCAGTAAATCATACGGCAAATACCTTTTCGTGTCAAAAATGCTTTGTCATCGGATGCTATCGAGGAAGGAAGAAAGTCAAAACATCCATTATGTCTGAGAAGGGAATAAGAGCCGGTCTCCAACAACCGCCGGTCTCTTTTAAACGCCGGGCTGGCCGAATAATTTTTTGAATAAACGCCGGGGCTACTATTGGAAGATATACGGTAAACAGTAGATGGATAGATGATTACTTTACAGAGTAGTTTTGACCAGTATGGAACATTTTTGTGTCAACTGTTTGATATTAAGCATGAAAAATTTCTGGGTATTTTAAATTAGGCAGCAAAACTTAGCACCTATTGCTTATCTGCTATGAAAATTAGTTATCACAGCAGAAGCAAAAATCATTTCACAGATACACTTCCAGACTAACCCGGGGTTTGGGGCACTAATTACTTTGTTTGAGATGCAGCATATGGCAGAGTGAGCTGGTGCCAAAGGTAGTGAAGTACTTTCTCATTGCCTGTCGGTGCAAACATCCAACAGAAGTAGAAAGAGTGCCGCAGTGATATGGACCAAATTAGACACCTGCAGTGGCCAAGAACGCTCAGTTCACTGCTGCTTACATCCCCCAAAAAATGAGATGTTGTGTAAAATCAAATGAAACCGGCACAGGACTTGTTAATCATTTAAACCCTGCGTATTTAATCAAATATGAACAAGATGACAAATCAAATTTTAAACTGAGAAATGTTTTTTTAATAACAAAGACAGAGACATGTTAACATATTATAAATATATAGATAATTTTTCTTTCAAATCAGCAATTTACAGCTTTTTTTGTCATATTTTTGTTTTCGTAAAGTTCACAGCTCTACACTCCTGGCGAGCCATTTTAGCACACTTTTATGACAGAGGAATTATGTTGTTACACTCAATAAATTTGGCTTGGCATTGTATTGCTGAAACTAAAGAAAAAAAGTGGGTTGCATTTAACAAGGTTTAAACTAGGACATGTATGTTTGCATGTGTTTTTTCCAAATGCAGTGATGTAAGCGCTCTCTTCCAGCATGTGAAACAAAGATAAACAGATGGGCAGCAGAGGAGGAACAAAAGACAAGTGGCACAATGCCATTATTGATTCTATTGATTTCTGTTTACAATGCATGGCTCTTTGTTGCTCTTTTCCTACAGACTCATTGGGACTTTTTGTATGGTGCTTCAGAAAGTGGCTGAAGAGGGACATCTAGAGCTGACTGATACACTCATTGATGACAACAACACATCAATAAAGGTAAACTCTCACATTAGCATAATCTACAGACATAACACAATGCGAGCCAGTCAAAATCTTTAGACAGCATATTCATATGACTGCACCATCTAATTGGAAACATTTAATGTTAGGCCTGTAATAGCTTTATTTCACTTTATGTTGGGATTCATTCATAAACCCATATTTTATTGACAACAGAACAAACGTTTAAACTTAGAAAATATTAGAAAAAATAAAATAATAATAATTTTAAAGTGATTGGCAGCAACATTTATTTATTTAAAAAATAAAAGCTTTAACAGGGCAACAAAAGGAAAAGTAAGTTCAGCTCGAGGAACATTTTGCAACTAATTAGGCAACAGGTCAGTGACATGGTTAAGTATAAGAAAAGCATCTTAGAGAGGCAGAGTTTCTCAGAAGTAAAGACGGGCAGAGGCTCATCAATCACCAGTAAACATTAAAATCTGGTTATTTCTTCTTATTTTGCATTGAAAAAAATGTGTGGATATAAGTCGGCTCGTTCGCTAATGCTACTACTAAATCAGAGCGACATCTTTAACAATTTGCAATTAGCAATTTGTTGCTGAAAGTGTAGCATTTTGCCATAAAATAGGCAAATATTATTCCCATAAAGGTGTTATAGATCTCTTTGCTCTGTGAACTGATCATATGTCACTGTTGAGTTTACATATTGTTTAGATTTTTCCTAGTGACCAAAAGTCACTAGAAAGTAACACAGGCAGTAACTAACTATAGGATAGGCTCCATCTTTAGCCTCACCGTACAGGTGAGCAACGTGTGCTGCAAACTTTCAAATATCTTTATTTTTAAATTCAAGCAGAGACTCCAATGTGTCCAAAGACACAAAATGTGTCACAGTGAGTTTGGGGGTAAAATGCACAAGACATCTAAAATAGATTTCACTGAATATCACAGTCATGAAAACCTTTACTCCATGGTTACATTACCTTTAGTTAGGTGGCTAGATTTTTCGGTAGAGGGTTTTTTTTTCTTTCATTTCTTCAGTCTATTTAAAGCAGAAGTTAAAACTGAGCCTAAATCAAAGATCTAGTTTTGTAAATTATACAACGTACCTTACAGCATTAGAATTGAAATGGATTGCATTAGCCACCAAAATGCATTCACAAGCAAATAGGGGACCATTAAATGGAGGAATCAATCTTGAATTCCACCTGCATTGCTGACAATAAGCAATGTAACAGTCATCACTTGGCCTATAAAGACACAAGCATTAACGACCCTCAACAAGGATCTGATGGAAATACAGCTGTCTCGTAGCAACATCAGCACATTTGGATTTAACATGAATCCAGATATAACTATTGATTGGAAATTTTCATTTAAAACTGCTCAGCCGAGAGCAGTTCAGTGGTGAGGTTGAGTGTGAGGCTGATTTGGCAGTGAATGCATAATGTAAGAGTGAATATGTATATGGAAATGAGGGCAGCACAATTGAGTGCATGAGAGAGAAGCCAACCATATGAGCTTTCAAACCACCCCAGTGTGCAGAATGGTGTTACTGGAACCGAGAGCACTGATGTGATGCTTCTGAGATGATGACACGCAGCATGGGAGAGCTTCAGGGTTTACACACATTGCACACACTGACGCACATATCCACAGACAAATGTGCAAGTCGCTTCTCATGCAAAATGGAGAATTTCATCGCTGTGGATCCCCGTAGCAAAAAACTGGTAAAACTAAGCCAGACATAACCTGAGAGCAACACTTTTACTTACAACCCTGCACTGGTGTGGTTGCCATAGAAACAAATCGAACTCCTCGCGGACCACAGCTATCGCCTTGTGAGGATATAAGGAAGAGCTAGCGACACGGAGAGAGATGGAGGAGAAAGGAACCGAGAGCCCCATGCACATTTTTTTCCTCATCCATCTTTGTCAGTGGAATAAATTGGCTGCTCTGTAAAAAAGATCAGGTCGTTGTCAGGAGGCTAAAACTTGTCCAAACAAGACTCCCAAGAAGGCACTAAAGACACACTAAAGTGTCACCCATGTTTCTGACCTGGATTAAACAGGCAGTTAGTGTCAGTCTGAATTCCCCCAACAAATACCAAGCAGAAGACATCATTTATTGTCCTGCTAAGTTTGTTTCTACTGTCAAGAGCTTTTTCTATACAATTAAACTGATATAGGCATGCCGAGGCTATGTATTACAATGTTGTCTGTTGTTTTTTGTTGTTGTTTATTTCAGTGAACTACATGCTCAGTTTGACTTGTGTGTGTTGGTTGTAACATATTAAGATTCACTCATGGCTCAGTGGTTGGCGCACCCTGTCAGTCAAAGCTGCCTCTGACACTTAATACAATATAAATGAGTGTGTTAAATTTGCTAATGGGTCCAAAATTTGTTTTTTTAAAGAGGGTTTCTGCTTCAGAGTTGTGTATTTAAATACAGGAGTCCAAGGGGATTCACTCCATTTGTTGACAGTCAGGCATAAATGGCATCTTTTGACACTTTAGCACGCACCTTAACCTAACATGTTGGTCGTGGAAAACAGTGCAATCCCAGCTTAAGTTTTATAATTCCTCTAGTAGTTGATGCTGTATGCATTCTTCCTGTGCCAAAGAAAATATGTTAGATTAAAATAACTTTATAGCATCTGTAGATAACTTGCCTAGGCTGTTCCTCAAGCTTTAACAGCATACAGTGAAATGATATTGATGGCTTTATGAGCATGTTCTAATGTCAGGATACACTGCCATTCTAACAAATGACAATTATGAATGTATCAAGGGCGCCGTGACTTTCAACTGTTTCTCAGTTAGAGATACCACAAGTGATTATATCTGATTTTTACAAAGGGATAATTAAGTCCCTCCAACCACTGAGAGAAGACTGAGATTTCCTTAGCAAATGAAGTTTCATATCAGAGGAAACAAAGACACATTTAAAAGATACTCCAAAAAATTAAAATCTGTGGAGAACAGCAGAGTTTATAGTAGAAGTATGAGTTGCTGGAGAAGACGCTGTTAAATGCTTCTTTTTTTTTAAACTTTATTTTGGGGAAAAGTTAAGAAAGTGTTTTTTCAGACCTAACTCCTGACCATTAAAACTGAAGGGAGAGTTTTTATTTTAGATCATGCTTTAAATTAAATTACCAGATAAGTGCTTCAAGTCATTTAAAGATAAGCTGTAAGTCTTGCTTCTGAAAGGACTATGATTTTATCCAAATGCTTTGAAGTTTTGTAACACCGTTTCAAGTAAGCTCGTTTTCATTCATTCACTGTTTCATTTCCAGACCAGTGTTACCATAGAGATCAGATACCAGCCGATGGATGGCATGGTGGGAGCGTGGAGTGACGAGGACTTCTTGGATGTTCCTGATGACCGTGATGGGACGTTTTCCTTTGAAACTGATAGCTTGCTGTCACGACAAAGCCACGGATCAGGGACGTCCCCTGGACGATCTTTACATGGATCCATACCAACCTTCAGAAAGTAAGTCAAACATAAAACCATCTCTACAGAAGAACATAGCACATTACAAATCAACTACTCTTGATTTGCCTTTCAAGATCAGTGAGTTGGTCTCACAAACGTGGGTGAGAATTACTGTCCAGTTCATGTAACATCTGTTATGATTACAGAGAGAAATAAACAGGAAGTCTGCTTTTAATGAAGACTTTATCGTTCCACAAACAGGCTGTCATATGCGATCAGCTGATCATCAGTGTATGGTGTAGACTTTACGGTTGTTATTGTTTGTGCAAAGTTGAAATAAGCAAAGTATTCAAGGCAGAACTAGCATCTCAACCCCTCAGGACAATTACATAACTGTAAAGCCAAAAGGAGCAACCTTTGGCCCTATGTAGAAAAGACATTTTAGAGAACTTTAACATACAGCAAGCCTCCTTTTCCCAAACACCAAGCCCAAACGGGATATGAAAACTGTAATTTTAAGAGTAAATAAAGCTATAAAACAACATGTCGCTTACACTGATATTGTTTGAAACTGTAAAAATATCAGCTCTATGAAATTTAATGCCACAGCAGTGAAGGAACAACAATTGCTGGATCCTTTAGTCTCAGTAGTACTAGGCAGCTCTTTTTAACATGAACGGCCTAACTGCTGTCCAGAGACTCCAGACTGGAAGATGTTAGAAATTGTTTGGCATAGAATAAAGTTATAAGAAGTTTCAGTGTCTGATAAAGGAGACAGGAATCGGTAATGTGGTAAAAATGCAGTAGGTTATGAACGAGAATCCAACATGGAAGCTAGAAGTATCTTCTATTGAGTGTTTTAGTAGCTGAATTGTTATAGTTCCTCCTACATAACTGCAATATCTCTTGTTAAATTACCATCTTCTACTGGTGTTATATGTCATGCCCTGTTTCCTCACCCCATTTCCTGTCTGCCTCTTCACTGGCTGATAACAGACAAAAGTAATCCTAAAGCACGAGACAAGAAATGTTTAATTTCATTGATTAGACATGAGCAGAGTGCAGCGTCCACTATACGGGAAAATGTATGAGCATCATGAAGTTGAATCTCCAGATATTACTGTATAATAGTAATAGAGGAGTACTAATGGGAGTCAAAAGCTGTGTTATGTTGGGTTGGTTCTATATTATCTAAGTCACAGGATCTGTATGCATGAAAGCTTTTTCATTTTTTTTTTTCAATGCTGGCATGTTTTTCCTGAAAACCTTTTGCACACCTGACACACACGCACACAATGCTGAAAATTGTGCCTATTTTAAGAAAAAACAAAGATCCTCATCTACTGTATAAGAATAAATAATGTCATTCCTAACAATAAAATCGATTCCCATAGACAAGTAAACATAGTCTATACAAATCAAATAGATTTAGTATAGAAAGCTCGGAGAGCATTTTTCTTGCCTTGGCTTATTCTCTTTTGTCATGCTCATCCTCTGCAGTTCTACTGTTGCGTTTTCGCTGAATAGCATGTGAAATAATCTGTGGGTTGTATTGATTTCCACTGAAACTATCTACCCAGCCAAACCCCTAAACCCATCTTTGTGCTGCGTATTGAATGGGTGTGTATAAAAAGTTTGTGTGTAGCTTGCCGTTGTGCTCAAGTACTTGTCTGTTAATACTGAACACCTACGTTTACATTGTCTTACAGTATCAAATTGCTTGGAAACAGGGTTTCCAGCCTGAGGACAATGAGAAGAGTTGAATAGAAGTTATAGAGCATCCCATGAGTGTTATATAAGAAAGGCAGACTTTGGATATTGCCCAGAAAACAGAAATGAAAATACTGATGTAGGAAAATAATGTAAAAGAATTCAATGAAAGCAGGAAGAGATTTGTGATCATCGTTGACATTTCTAACCAATAAACTGTGTGTGAATTTTTTAAATCATGCTACACACGCTTTATGCTTCAGGTGAACTGGCCCTCTTGTTTCGTTGCTGAGGTTGCTGCAAGCTGTCAGTCAGACCTTGTAACGAGGTGTCGAAAGGCTTTTTGTCTTGGGGGAGAAAAGGTGAATGAGTTCCTGAGAAAGCCCAGACAAAAAGTTCAGCTCTAAACTGCTGCAAAATAGTGTGGCAGGATTGTAGGAGGATTTTTAATAGCCTTGCCACTTCTCATCCAAACCTATTAGTTCCTGAGTTACCGGCTGCTAAGTTTCTCTATGGTTGAGATGTTTTCAGAATTAAAATTCCCAAATATCTTTCACTGTGTCTTGAATTCTGATGCTCTACAGCCACTGTTAATTGTTCTTACTGCGGTAATGAAGTGTGGATGTGCAGGAGATGATAACCTGGAATGAGCCTCTCATTCCTAGAGAGTGGAGGATGATTAGGAGGAGGAGATGGAGAATGTCATTGGCAGTTAAGCTTTAACAATGATCCTGGATTTTTATTTTTATTTTTTTTATTTTGTCATTTTTAACCCATTTTTAGGGCAAATATTTTACATCTAAGCCACCTTAGTAAATATTAGTTGTCCTTCCCGGGTATTAATTATTAGCGTTTCAGAACTTAAAACGATTTTTATTGGCTGCTGCTAATCTGAAACTAGATACAAAAAATCTCATGTGAATTACATTTAAAAGGCAGAGATGCAATTTCCTGTTCTGAGCTTAATTGTGGAAGAACAAACATGATCCTACACAGCGCTCAACCCACTGCTGCCTATTTCTGTTATATCAGCTGTAGCCTAAAGGTCATGTGTGCCTCGTACACAAGGGTTGGTGTTCAGTGGGATGGAATTTCATCTTTACATCTTTCCAGCGCTTCTGTAAGTGTCTATGTGGCTAATGACGGTATATCAGTTTCTCTTCGTCCCCTTAAATGAGTGAAGATTCAGCCAGAGTTGGTACAGTACTGCTGCCACCTCTTCCTATCTCTCTGCAAAATCTCTGAGCCTCCAGGATGATTTATGGCAGCACCCAGAAAGCACTGCATGCTATCTGCAACACCACAATAAGCCAGCTTTTTAGGGGTTTTGTTATTTCTAATAGGTAAATCAACTACTTTTAGTTTCATTTAAGCAAATGTGTTGTTTAGTGCATGAGGAAGGAGCAGAGCTAGATTTGATTCTCCTGCTGTCTCCGCAATACACACGAGGTTTCCTTTGTTATCTGTTACTTGACCAAACACCTTGTGATTAGTAAAAGAACTACAAATTGCATGTTGGGTAGCTTGAGCAGTGGAATTCATTTTATTAAGAGACTGTGGATAGCTTTTTTCCCTCTGCTTTGTTTTGAATTGTTTTATACTTTTTCTTCAGGCACCAGAAACTATGTTGTGGTATTTAGTTAAATTTATGCCGTACATGCTGTTTGGTTAAGGTAAGGAAACGATTGTGATTTTGGTTAAAAATGTGCCTTTTAAGTCTGAATATTTAAATGCATGTGTCAGCAGGAATCCTTGAAATGTGTCCATATGTGCAAGTTAGGGAATAAGAGACCAGTGTCACTGGTGCCTAAATGCAGTGCATGAGGCACAGATCACAAAAAATACTTGCAATCTCAAGACATCAAAACCTGGAAATAAAAGACCACAACCCTAGTGCAAAGGGCTAACAGAGCATTTTCTTCCTGTTGAAATAATTCATAGATTAATTGGAATTGCCCCACAGAAACTAATAGCTGTAAATATTCATTGTGTTTATTTAGGTAGTTTGAAAATGCTTGCACCATTTGCATAACCTCGCCCTCCTGTCTCCGTTCCCACTGCGACAAAAGATAAATTGCTCAAGCAAGCTTTAATTTACTTGTGTTTTATTATTATTATCTGTTCGACTTGATTTTTTTCACCAGTGTAAATTGCAGCATCCTTAAAGACAGCCATGTTGTCACACAGCTGTGATCTATCCTCATACTGTGTGCCAGTGTTGTGTGATCTCCTATCTCACTGGTCGCTGTGTCTTTAGGTCTGCTCACAGCATCACTGACTCCCAGAGGAAACATTCATTAGAGCACACATGGCTGCTAATATAGAAATTTGGTCTTCATATAATGATTTTATTCTGCCTTCTTTATTTGCATACAAACCTAAAAGGTGTGCTTGCATTGGTTTTTTCACTCCTGTTGATTGATCGGGCTTTTTCTAAATGGTGATTAGATGCATAACTAACTGCCATGCCCCGAATTCTCATCTGACTGTAGTTATAATGGCACAGCGTACCCACTACATTTTCCACTCTTGTATTGCACAATAATAGATGAATGCTCTATTAATAACAAGGCGAATGATTAATTCTGAGTCTTTATCGATTCCATTAGTTATTCAGGATCAATTTTCCTTACATAACCTAATAAAATGAAACTTACACAACCTTCCTGTTGTACTCTGGTCAATTAAAAAAAATGTAATGAAACAAAGAGCATCATTTAATAAGAGCACAAAATAAATTTAGGCAACACCTACAAGTAGATGAAGTTATTTTGTCTGTGGCTATGCTCCATCACAACACAAATGGCTAACATCAGTCAGGACATCCCTGGAGAACTGAGGCACTTAGCTAATCTAACTGCATGCAACGCTGTCAGGACTATTTACTTTTTTTGTTGTTTCAATTAAGCATGCACGGACACAGAGAGTGACCCTTTCGTTTTAAGTCGTTTGAAGCGACTACCTCTATTAATGAAATGGAAATTTAAATGGGAAAGTGAATGAACAAGGGAATTATTACAAGGGAAAAACAAAGCAGAAGCAAGGAGTTTCTTTGCTTCCTAATTCAGCACTTTCTTTAAAGTATATTTATAATATCAGTCTTTGACCAAGTAACAAGGCAGACAGATTAAAATCCCTGTGATTCTTTTTGTAATAGCATTTTCCCAACAAGTGCCGTTTTTGAATCCTGCTTTAAACACAGCACGACATTTCATACAGCTCAAAATAAGATTTAAGCTCTAAGAGATTGTCAAATGATGACAGCATAAAAGGAAAAAAATGCTATGGATATATTGTCACAGGGCACCCGTGACATCTAAACATGCTGCAGTGTCTTTAATCGAACTGTTATTGCTACCAGATTGTTTGAGTACTCAGGGGCACTTTGCCAGGTTTGCAAGAACTTTCAAGGATTTCCAAGTAGGCTTAAGGGTTAAAATCATGAAAGAGCTGCTTAGTGTTTTAGATTCATGTCTAATTTGTTTCTCACCTCTCCTCCAGACTGCACCAGGCCTCCAGTAGCATGAAGAATTGGGGAATTTTGGAAATATATTTGTGTTAGTGTTCTCACGGTTAATTTATTATCATTATATTTGATTGCTATTTCAAGGAGTGGGAGGAGCCGCTGGCTATTTAGTCATGGGTTGCAACTCCGGCTGAGGACTAGTGTGTAGCAGGTCATGATGGAGAGTGGACCATAGTGGCTTATTGTCAGTGGCCCTTGTTTAAAGAGGTTTAGCCCACTGCAGAGCTGTTTCTATTTAGTTTATGATTGTCTTTAAGTTAGAGGTGTTATTTTTTCTTTGTTTATTTATAAAGTCTTTCTAGTTTGATTTTTTTTTCTTTAGTTGGCTGCACTGTATACTGCATATGACACATTAGATCACAGATGTGAATGAAGGTCTGGACTGTCAGCCGTCTGAAGAATTTATTTTGCCTCCACCTCATGGTCACCCCTCACGCATATAGTTCAAACAACCCTTCATTCTGACAAT
>VOQK01025647.1:33820-44609 GCA_015052645.1 Benitochromis conjunctus | reverse complement strand
TGTAATCCTAATTTACTGTACACTCTTGCGATCGTACACTCTTGTCAGCAAAAACCTTCAGATCAGTGAATCAGAACATTGCCTCCACACTGCAATCACAGATACATTTTCCAAAGTCCTGCTCTGTTAAAAAAATTAGTGATGAGTGATGTAAAAATCCAGAGGCTGGTTTGTTTTATCTATAAAGTTAGATGTAAACAGTTAATTATGTGTCCTTAACCCTGTGTCAGGAGAGAAACCTTATCCAAAGAAAGTTACCACATAAAATGAGAAATGTTAGGGAAAACATCTTGTAATATTCTCCTGTATAAGTCTGGGGTTCAAATGTTGAATTTTCAGGTCCCTTTAATGCAATGTTTTAAACTGAATGATATTTTATTTCTCCTCACCCTTTCATCTGTGTGTTCCCTTCTGCTGTAACAGATGCTAAATTGCAGCCATTGTAATTTAAATCTTTGGCATCACTTGTTTCTTTTCATGCACTGATATCCTCTTGAGGGATTGCAGCGCTCATCTCTGCTGTTATGTTTTGCTGTGCTTTGCACTGGCTCTTATCTTCAGCCTCTGTGATAGCGCTGGTGTGTAAATTTGAACTTTTTGCAAGTGTCTCTTGATGCTGTCTTTTTTCCTTTTTTTTTTCAAAGCCCTGATGAAGGAGCAGATTACGATGATGACATAAAGACACGCCTTGAGGGTTAAATCCCATTTTTTTGCATGTGTTTAATCCAGACAGTTATTGTAAAGTGGTACATTATAAAGAAGCTAAGGTTGCCATTATTATTTTTTAAATTACTTTAGACATAAAAACGACCAAAATCCACTCTCGAATCCGTGAGTAAGGCAGACAAAAGTCACACTAAAGTAAAACTGAAAGATGGCACAAAGTGCTTTGGTGTTATCGGAGGTCATCCAGCAGCGATCCAGCAAAACTGGGTGATTGGGGAAATTCTCCCCAATCACCCAGCCAATACAGGAAGTGACCAACTGAAGTAAAGACGGCCAATGGTAGCTAAATAAGGGCAAGGAAAATTAAACTAAGAATCACAAGAAGAGAACTAAAGAAGAATGTGGCAGACTACCACAATTGCATAAGACAACATTTTTTTCCTTTAAACATCAGCGGGAACATCCAGAACTCCTCAGCACAGCCTGAATTAAACTGTACTACCCAGAGATTTTCTTTTCCAGCCCAGTTGGTGCAATAAAAAAATAAAAACAAATAATTAAATAAAAATGCTATTTTTGGAGTGGATATTAAAATTTTAAATGTGATGGATGTTCCTAGAAAAAAATGCTATTGCGTACTATACATTCTCAGTCTCCTTCCTCAGCACTTTTTATTTTCTTATTTTTGTTCAAGTCCTCAGTTTGTGTTATGGGTAACATAACAGTGTTAAATAATGGACCTGTGATGGGACTCTAATGAGGATAAAGTTATAAGCAAACATTTACTAGATCATGCAAGCAAAGAATATCAATTAAGCAAATGAAGTGACAACACAATGCACTTGTGAAGATCTGTCTAAATCATGATCGAAACACAAAAGTTGTCAATCAAATTAGAACGTGGAAAAAAACAGTGCTTAATAGCCAAGGTAAGAAATCAAGTATAGAGAAAGAGAGAGCAAAAGCAAAAAGGGAGCACTGTTCAATAAGGTTTCAGGATAGAGCTCTCTCTATCTCAGTTTCATTCCCTCGCAGTGTTATGGTGCCGATCTTTGTCTGGCTCAGGTCCTGAGGATCCTGGAAGAAACGTGTGCATCCAATCGAATTTATGTGAGAATGAAAGAGGAGATGTATATGGAGGGAATCTTTGTGAGCCCCTTTCAGCAGAACTCCCAGAGCAGAACTGACAGTATGTGTTAGTTAAATATTAATTACTCCTGGGATATTTTCCGTCTTCACTTTATTTATTTGTTTTCATCTGAACTGAAGTTAAAACACATGAGAAAACATACAGATGGATAGATGCTAACTAACTGTTCAGCTGTTACTGTTTGGAGGAAACTGTGAGAGAGTATTGGATTAACCTCAGCAAACTCAGAAATCTAATAAATTTAATACTCACAAGTTAACTGAACGGTATTCGATGATTCACAAATACACAGTCACAGAGCTATGATGTTATATATACACTTTGTCAGGTACATCTTAATAGTACCGGCTGGTCATCAACACGGCCAGCAGCAATACTCAAGAAAGCTGTAGTGATTAAATAATGCTCAGTTTGTATTAAGAGGAAATACACCATTTCACCATTACCAGCTGTCTGAACAGCTGATTCAAGGATGGAGCTATGCTTCCATGTTGTTTACAACAAATTCTCACCCTACTATCTGAATGTGACACTAGAAAATAAGACTAATCAGATCAATCATCGCTTTTCCAATCTTCTGTTGTCCAGTTTTGGTAAGCCTGTGTAAAGTGTAGTCTCAGTTTCCTGCTTTTAGCTGACAGGAATGGCATTCGCTGTGGTTTCGCCCAGAGAACTACCGTTCACTGGATATTTTGTCTTTTTTTCCCTTCTCTGTAAACGCCTAATCACCTGTACTATCCCACCAGCTCACATTACAGGAGTGATATCAACTCATAACATACAATTTTTTGATTTGTAATATTAGAAGCACATAGTACAAAGACTGTTTAAAGAAAGTGGAAATAGCCACCTTGGTGTGACCAGGTTTGAGCTTCAGGTTTGGCATTTTGCCATCACAAACTTGTTTTTTATTTTTATTTTTTTGACATAGAAAATACTATAGCTAGAGGGGAACAAGAGGTGGATCTGACAGAGAGCATAAGAACTCTAGTCATGCCTAACATTATCAGTCCTGCTCTAGTGATTGGTTTACTTTGTGATCATCCATCCAACCACTTATTTTCTTCCACTTATCCAGTTTTGGGTCACGGGGGACACTGGAGCCTGTCGCAGCTGTCATAGGTATGGGTGCGGTACACCCTGGACAGATCACCAGACTAACAACGGGGCTAACACATAGCGACGGATTACCATGCATGCTACTTTCATGCCTAGTAAAACTTTAGATCACCAATTAACCTAACAACATCCCTGTCTTTGGACTGTGGGATGAAGCTGGATTACCTGGAGGGTAAGCCTGAGGAGAACATGCAAACACCACACAGAAGGGCCCCAAGCCAGAGGCCCATCGCAAGAAACTAGGTCCATTTTATACAGTCTATCTTTCAGTACCACTCTGAAGTTGCAGTTCTGAAAAACAAACACAGACAGAAAGACGACTATAATCAAAGTCAGTATATTATAGATTTTAATGTTATTTTTTGTCACTTATGAATACTAAGCTGGGGACACTGATGTGAGAGCAGATCGGTTCAGTGAGAAAAATATGGATAAGCCCAGTTCAGAGCATAATCATCCAAACCAAGCCAGTGTAATTTGTTCACTAATGGCTGAGGGTATACTATGCACTGACCTAAATCCTGACTGACAAATAGTTTATATAACCATATAAACTGTCTGTTATCTGGAAATGGCTGAATTTCACGTGACAGCTAGTCATTTTATCAGTGCAAACATTGTATAAATTAGATAGCTTGAAATACTTTGATTACAGATAATGTTTAAATCAAGCTGTTAGTGAATAATTTCAGTTTGTTCATTGATCTTTGCTGAAATTTAAATGTGTAAGGAGAGGGTTGATTCTTGGTTGTGTATGTTTCAACGTGCTCTCACTATCCTCAGATGTACAGCACAGTTTAAGCATGCACATACACACGTCTTTATGGTTTGTTGCTTTTAAAGTATGCAAAAGCTGTGCTCTTCATACATTAGTGGGCTTGTTCTCATTATATCTACTAATCTTGAATACACATCGCTTCGCATTCAGGGTGTTTACTTGTGTGTTGGGTTTGACTGCAGTGTAACTAGAGCAATAGGGTTTTTTGCAGATCAAAGGAAACAAGGAGAGACGTGCAACATGATCTTCAGCTTCTCGACAAGTCCCCCCTTCTCTCAGTTTTCTTTTAAAGTTTGATGTGTTGTGACTTTTTACTTGCTTACTCTCAAAGCTCTGAGAAACTAGTTGCTGCTGTACATCGTGGTCCCAAAGTGATGGACACAATCAGCAACAATGCGCAGGCAGGCTGTGGCATTTTAACAATTCTCAGTTGTTAAAATGCCACCAGCAGGCTGAAACCTTCATATAAGGCAGGCTGGACCCATGCTTTCATGTTGTTTATGTCTATTTTTGACACGACCGTCCGAATATCGCAGCAGAAATTGAGAGTCATCAAAGCAGGCAATGTTTCTCCAATCTAATATTGTCCAGTTCTGATGAGCCCGTGTGAATTCTAGCCCAGTTTCCTGTTTTTAGCTGACTGAAGTGGCACCTGGAGAGGGCTTCTGGTCCTGCAGCCCATCTGCTTCAAAGTTCAAAGTGTTATGCTTTCAGAGATGCTCTTCTGTGTACCTCTGTTGTAAAGAGTGGTTATTTGAGTTACTGTTGGCTTCCTTTTAGCTTAAAGCAGTCTGACCATTCTTCTCTGACCTCTGATATCAATAAGGCATTTTTACCCACTTGCCACTCACTATATATTCTCTGAAAAAAACCCAGCAGATCAGCAGTTTTTTGAAATATTCAGACAACCCTTTCAGGCACCAACAACTAAGCCATTTTCAAAGTCACTTAAATCATCTTTCTTCCCCTTTATGTTGCTCAGTTTGAACCTCAGCAGGCCTTCTTGGCCATGTTTACATGCCTAAATGCATTGACTTGCTGTCATGTGATTGGCTGTTTAGATATTTATGTCATTATGCAGTTGAAAAGCTATAATATCACATTAATTTCATGTGAGTTTGTTATGAACTCTTGAGACTGTCTCGTTGTATTTGTAGAAGGATCTTCCCGTCTACAAATAGTAGAGCCCAACCCCATTATCCTTTCTCTCCTCCACCTCCTCTCTTTGTATGTCCAAACATGTCCCCCCACCTCTCTCGCTCTCTCTCTCTCTTTCCCTTTCCCTCATCCTCGCATCTGTCCAGCTATCATTTGGCAGACTGGTCTGTTTTTTCTGCACCTGACAGATATATTATAAGGGAATATAGTTTATAATAGAAAGAAGATTCAGGTGGATTGAAACAACCTCCTTGGAGCTGAGTAGCATCAGTGTTTTTCATGTGGTATGTATAATAAATACTTTTCTCACATTATTATATTCTAGTAATGTGTCTTCAGACTATAAGGAGACCAAGAAATAGATTAGACTACTGAAATACTATTGAAGAATAAATTTGAATGCAACAAATTTTTATGTTAATTCCGTTATTAAATTGATATTTCAGTTAGCTGATGAGGCTTAAAATTCAGCCCAAAACTTAAACAGATTTCATTTTTGTCAGGATCACTGGGTCTTGTTAGTCATTTGTTTTTAAAAATTATTTGTTTTCAGTTTTTTATTTTTCCTTTAAAGGAAATTTTCTGTTTGGTTTCTTTATATTTGCTAGTTTCATATTCTCACATAGTTCTGTTCATGGTTATAGTTTGGTTTATATTTCACTCCTTGAGTTCCTGTGTAATCCTGCCTCATGTCATCCTGCATGGTTATGTGTTTGCTTCCTCTGTGCTCCCAGCATTTTCAACCAAGGGCATGTTCCAGTTTTCCAGTAGTTTTGTGAATGACAGTATTAAAGCTGATATTTTCAGTTACACCTGTTTCCCTAATCCTGCATTTGGGTCCACAAACCTGCTTGCCACACAGCCGACACTTGCAATCTTGTAGCACTGAAAGAGAGCTCGAGAAGCTGGGTCTGGTTTCATAAACCGTTTAGTGAATAATAATTTATGCACAATTGACTGCTTGATTAATTGACACTTTTTACACATTCAAATAGGGTTCACGACTTACCATCCAGCACTTTTAATTTAAAATAGCTTATCAAGTAGAAAAAATATGGTCAAACTTTGCCTCAGGGACATGACGCAGATTGAGAAATCTAAAAGTATAATCTTGAGCATAAATTGTCATCTTCACTGTTAATTGGAAGCTTTTATGCATTATGAGGAGGTGTTTCTCAGTATTTTCTGACTTTTATCAGGAATTCATAGACTTTTAAACCACCATGGGCTATGAACCTATCATATGAGATGTCTTAAACTTCAACTTTTCCATATTCCATGAAATCAGGCAGCACTGTTTTACAATAATGGGGTAAAGATCAAAGCAAAAGTTGAACTCTGATATACTCGGCTCTCAGTGCTTAAGGCAACAAAAGGAAAACCCTCCTATTCATTAGTTTTCTGACATGTATCCATATCCGCAGCAAATTAGACGGCCACACTCATTCTTAATTATTAAGGCCCCTCATTTGTCGATCCGCTGATGACATCACAAGCTCTTTGTTGTTGCGGTGATATGTGATCCAGATAATATCAATGTGGAGACACTCGATACTCTTGTTTTGTGATTGAGGGTCTGGAGAATTGTTTGGTGGTGATCAGGGGGATTAAAGCAACAGGAATTGAATGTCCAGCCAGTTTCAAAGATGTCCATGATGTATGGACAACTTTATGGTGTTGAATTGCATTTTGAGTGTGCACAGAAGTCAGCAGTGGACTTTTTGCTGGAGTTAAGTTCAGCTTTTAATGTTAACCCTTCTCAACTCAAACTGACAAGTTCAGGATGGATCGGCAGTGAATCACACACTTCATTATCATGATATCACTTCCGTCTTATTGCTTCTCTTTTTCATTGTTTTGTTCACCATCATTAGAGCAGGGAAGGGAGTTTTCTCAGCCATGAAGCTCGGAAAGATCAAGAGCTCTAGAGATGACCACAAGAAAGGTAAAACACTCCACAAAACAAGACCTGTTTAAGTTACTGAAATTAGAAACTGAAACTGAATTAGTTACTGAACATTATTTTTTGATCTGAAATTACTTATTATTTATAATTATTTATCAATACAAACGTTTGATTGTTGTGTATAGGCTTAAAAGTGGTGTAAGCAGTATACTTTTGAAAATACTGGAGGTCTACAATACCCATCACGTTTTATTTGGTAATTGTGTTTTTTCTTTTTTATTATTCTTGCAGATGAGCCAGCAGTCCTGGACATGGAAGACTTGGACAAGAAAGCAATGCGTCTTGCTGGCATGCTGGAACCAGACACCATCTCTTTGGCCTCTGTCACGGCTGTCACCACAGACGTCTCCAATAAAAGGTCTTATACAGTAATGCATGCAGACAACACAAGGCATAGCATTAAAATACAAGCAGGCTTGGAGGCAGATTTCACAACCTGAAAATTACAGTATCTCATAAAACTAGGTTATCTGTGTGGTGTAATGTAGTGTGGAATCCTGAAACAAGCAGAAACTGCTGGAATCTGTTCTTTCAAAGGCAGACCCACAAGCTACTAAAAGCTATTAAAAATGCTTGACTTAAACTTTTATGAAGGCAGGCTTGTGAAAAATTAAGAAGTTCGGTCTCTATTTTCAGAGAGTTACCTAGATCTTCCAAAACATCTTCAGTTGATGTAATGTTAATCTGTTCTGCAGTCTGATTAGAAAAGAAAATACAAAGAGGTCTGAAACAGCTAATGTACAGGCACTCTAGAGCAAGAGTGGGGAACTCCAGGACTCAAGGGCCGGCGTCCTGCAGGTTTTAGATATCACCCTGGGTCAACACACCTGAATCAAATGATTAGTTCATTACCAGGCCTCTGGAGAACTTCAAGACATGTTGAGGAGGTAATTTAGCCATTTAAATCAGGTGTGTTGGATCAAGGACACATCCAAAGTCTACAGGACACCGGCCTGGAGTTGCCCACCCCTGCTCTACAGAAAACAGTAGTTGGAGATTGCAGTTCAACCAAAATTACTGCAATCATATGCAATGAATTTGCAGCCATGTTTCCTTTGAAATGGTAGCTGCAAAAAGCCAATTACAGTCAGGTGGCATTTTCAAGTTAAATTTAGTGCATCAAGATGGCAAAAAAAAGGAATAAGATGGAGTTAGTCTGCTATCACTTTGTGATTAAAAAGTATCGTGTTAGCACTCTAGAAATCTATTTGTGATAATGTAGCAATTACCTGTGATGAATCAGTAAAAATCGCAAATCTACATGCACAGAAATTCCAATTACGAATCACAACCTAAATAATATGAAACAGAAATTCAGAAATTTCTCCACAAATAGTGACGTTGATGCTGCAGGACAGTGACTGCAAAATGGCATTGTAACATGAACCTTACTTTTATTCAAGAATATAACCATGATATAACCAGTTGGCTACTAATTAGCAACCAGCTGAGTCAAGTCCCTTGTTGCAAAGAGAGGCATCACAAGCAAGTTGCACTTATCAGCACACAATGACTTGGACCGATTGCAAAGTGTTGGCAATCTGCCCACGTTTTTAAATTAGGTGGCAATTGTTTGCAAACCCAACGCCAATATGTCTGAAAGTGACTGCAACTGTTTGGAGACAGGTTGCCTCCCCCCTGGGCAACCACTTTGAAGGTGGCGCCAAACAGTCGAACTTCTCGGTGGCCATTGAATTGCCACAACTGTATGCAATTGGTTGAGGAATGCAAAAAAAATTGAATGCAACCACCAATTTTTCCTACACACAAGGAGGTTGTCATCTTGTTTTTCCTCTGCTGTGACTGAGCCATTTGCAGTTAAATAAGCTAAAGTTAGTTGCACAGTTTTATATATACAAATATACTATGTTTAAGATTCAAACTTGGAATTCAATTTGTTTCATGCTTTTTCTCTGTCAGTTTCCTGAAGAAAAATCATGATTGTGTTGATTTTTTTTTAGGTCAAAGCCAGATATCAAGATGGAACCAAGCTCCGGTCGACCAGTGGATTATCAGGTGAGTTTTTGCATGTAGATGTGGGCTTGGAAGTCAGTCTTTGTAACCGCCTCTATCTACTCGATTTCCCAATAATTTGGCCTCAAGTTGCTGTTTTTTAATTAAGCGTAGTTTGTTTTTTTCACGGTGGTTAAACTCAAAGCAACTCTCACATTTGTGTGCAACAGATCTAAATGGCATCTGGGGGCCATTAAGTTACCCATATATAAAGAAGAAGCTAACAGCTACCTTAACTTTTCTTCAAAGTTCAAAAGACCTTGGAGCAACTGTGGGCTACAGGCCAACTAATTAACAAATCCACTCTCATTTCCTCCATTTAATATCAGGTCATCTCACAGCAGGCAGTTAGCTTTTAGTGCAAAAGCTAAAAGCAGAGCAGCCTAGCTGGCTGCTTTCTCTCTTTAAAAAGACTATAGACAATCTCAAAAAATAACACGTTGTATCTCGTTTGTTGCAAAATTAAAAAATTATAGTTTACTGCCATATAAAGGGATTGTGTCCAGCTGCATGTGCACTATTAATATGTCCACTGATATTGTATATGTACTGATATATATTTGTGTACATCACAGTCACAGCTGTTTGCCTACTGTGACTACCCGCTCTGAATTTATTCATCATTACATCAACAAACACATAAACAGAACAGTGTTACTACGCTGCAATGCTATCACATGGCCTAGTTTCATGACCTATTTAAATTAAAAAAACAGAATACTTTTGTACACCAGCTTGAAATCTTGGTGTAATCATGAGCAGCAGACTGTCTCTCCCTTTTTTTGTTTTACTTGGTTCCTCTTCATCAAGCAAAGACTAATTAAACCAGAGGGATACTTGAATGTGCAAACCTTCAGCTGGGATCTAGTCTGTCCATAAGTAGCTACATTGCCTCAGCCTGGGGAGATGTTCAAGTAAAATAACAGTCTAAACTATTGCGCTCTGACAAAAGCCCTCACAGCTTTTCATCATTCGTTTCTGAAAGATGGGTCTGGATTGTTTTTTTATGAATTGCTCTCATGATAATTATTGAACGGTTGAATTATTTATAATGAGAGCGTTGCTGGTTTTTTTTGACTCACTATTGGAAGAAGAGCAGCTTGTTTAATGTTTCAGAGTCAGATCTGATGCTTTACTGTCTCTCATCAGATCAGCATCACGGTGATCGAGGCCAGACAGCTAATAGGCCTCAACATGGACCCTGTGGTGTGTGTGGAGATTGGCGATGACAAGAAGTACACATCTATGAAGGAGTCCACCAACTGTCCATACTACAACGAGGTGAGACAGTTGAAGACTTTAAAATGTAATTTGCTCATTTGTAATTTTCTTAAAGTAACAAATCTCTGCATGTTTATCATCTGACTCCTCTCTGCTCTGTGGAGCACTTTCGCTTCTTGCAGTTCACTGTTTTGGTTTTCAGACAGCAATTCTAATTTTTTTTCCAATGCGAATAAAACAACAACTGGACCTATGGGCAAAGCTAGGCAAAGCTAGTGAGAACAGTTGTTTCTCAAATGAAGTCATCAGTCAGGCTTTTTCCTCCTTTCTGACAACCCGGAACTTCATTAATATGCAAAGAACAGCAGAAGATAGGAGTAGTGTTCTCTTTGATAGTGTAATGTTGCAATGATTTATTGACTAGCGCACAATGCACTAAATTGGAGAGTGTTAGTAGCAATTGTAAGGTGATAAGGACTGTGCAGAGCTCAGCCTCTTTGTTGTGCCCTGCAGGGAGTGAAAGTGACAGTCTGTTATCGATTGTCTGAGGATCCCCTATCAAGAGACAAACTGTAAACCAGAGTAATCAGGATAGCGTTCTGTCTTTGTGTCAAAACTGCTTCAGTCCCAGCTTGTTCTGCATCTGTGCTCTTTCAGATAGCGGTACATTTCTCTGCAGTAAAATTCTTAAATTGTGGGAAATTGTGGGAAAATTAAT
>VOQK01025647.1:14669-26328 GCA_015052645.1 Benitochromis conjunctus | reverse complement strand
TGTGTCTGGCTAACAAGGATGTGAACCAAGCAGGCAGAACCAAACTTGATCGAGAGAGACTCAAGTCCTGCATGAGAGAGATGGTACGATCCATGTTTCTGTAAAGCCACGAGTGATAGAGGGGAAGTTGAAGTTGTAGCTAATTATTTGCTAATCTCTGTGCCACACAGAGTAAATGTTATGGACTTGATATTAAGGACAAACAAAAAAATTAATTTCTGAAATACATTATCACTGCCTCACAATAATTCAATGCAACACGTTTGAATGCCTTTGCAATATTTCCAACATCATCACAATCTCTCTGGTTCAGTGTTTGTATTTGACTGTGATGCAACTTTTAATTTGTTTCAAGAGGAAATGCAACAAGAATGCAAAGTGTTTAGAGGTGGAAGGAGTGAGGGTTGTTTATTTGTCATACAATTTGTACACTTTATGTTCAGTTCAATTCAGTTTTATTTGTATGGTGCCATTTCACAACAATATTTGCCACAAGGTGCTTAATAGTGTAAAGTTGAGATACTACAGTATTAGAAAGAAAACACCAACAATTAGACTATGGCTTTTAGCGAGAACTGGCAATGGTGGGAAGGAAGAACTCCGTTTTAACAGGAAGAGACCACAACGAGGGGCAGCCATGTGCTGCAACTTGCTGGGGAGTGAAGGGGAAAGAAAAGAGAATAGATAAATGAGAGCATACAGAGACCATGAATAGCAAACATGATAAAACAAACTATGGGGGAGAGAAGAAAAAGTTGCAATCGTGACATTTAAATGCATCAGGTGTGAAAAGAGGGGAGTGGAAAGTGTTCAGTGCATCATGGGATGTCCCCCACTAGCCTGAACTTATAGCAGCATAATAAGCGTCACCTGATACACCCCAAACTATAAACTTTATCAAAAAGGAAAGTTTTAGGCCTCAATGCAGAGGTGTCTGCCTCCTGAGCCCAAACTGGTAGCTGCTTCCACATATGTATCTAAGGTGCTGTGCCTCTTTATTAGCACTGTATGCTTCATTACCACTAATTATCTCTCCTCCTGCAGGACAGCATGGGCCAACAGGCTAAGCAGATTCGGACTCAGGTGAAGAAAAACACAGTCAGAGACAAACTCAAGCTGGTGCAGAACTTCCTGCAGAAGCTTCGCTTCCTTGCTGATGAGGTAGAGATGCAGTCCCTCGCAGTGTGACACTTGGACTCTGCTCAGACTGAAAACACATAAACATTTAAAGTGTTAAGGCATTATCAGGTAAGGAACTAGTAATAATGATAATAATAGTAATAATGTTTTCACTGTCCAGCCTCAGCACAGCATCCCAGATGTTTTCATTTGGATGATGAACAACAACAAGCGCATTGCTTATGCACGAATACCTTCCAAAGACATCCTGTACTCCATAGTGGATGAGGAAACTGGCAAAGACTGTGGAAAAGTCAAAGCTGTATTCCTTAAGGTACAGTCATCTGTCCATACTTCAGCCTTGCACACAGTTTTTCAGCTTGTTACATTAAAATACACTTTTTTTTTTTTCATTTTTAAACTCTCATCACCGTACCTATACTGTGAAAGCTGCTGAATTGTCCAGACAGAAATTACAGTATTGGTTGGTGTTAATGTGAATAGACTTGCAAATCCACGATGGCTGCTTGACATGTTTAGATTGGCCTATGCTGCGAAATTGTCTGCATAATGGTTCAAATAGTAATTTCAAAGTAAGGATCTATGCATGCATTCTTAATGTTAAGCTATTCAAGTGACTAGGCAAACCAGCAGGTTTTCAGGTAGTAGTTACTTTTTTTTGATTGCTTGGTTTATTGTTTCTGTTATCTGTGTCCACAGCTTCCTGGTAAGAAGGGTTTTGGTCCTGCAGGCTGGACAGTTCAGGCTAAGCTGGAGTTATATCTGTGGTTGGGCCTCAACAAGCAGAGGAAAGACTTTCTCTGTGGACTGCCAAATGGTTTTGAAGAGATTAAAGCCACTAAAACTGGCCCCGGTCTTCACTTGGTACCTCCCGTCGGCCTCGTCTACGACAGTAAGCACTGTACACACAAAAAATGATGAACCCTAGGACTTGTACACATCTGAGAAACAGATCTTGACTCATCCTTTTTGTTAGAGCTAAATAATTAGGCAAATACTCCCATCACTCTAACATGGACATTTTATCTTTTGAATACTTTGTCTTTTGTATTGTAGTAAAGTCCTCCACACTTTTATTTTCACTCCCCATAATTTGCATCATTTCATATTGCCTGATTTGCCATTAACGTTTAACTCTAAAATCAATTCTAGGCAAAGCGCACACAAACAAAAAGTCAGTCAGAAACAGTCATTGAATCCAATTGATCATCTTTACTTTGCGGCTCAATTTTCTTACCTCAGTCTAGGATTGCTCACAAAGGGGATTGCATGTCAGTTAATGTGATGTGATGTTTGTCTTTGTGTGCATCCAATAGTGAAGCAGGTGTTCCAGCTGAGAGCACACATGTACCAGGCTCGCAGTCTGTTTGCTGCTGACAGCAGTGGCCTTTCAGACCCCTTTGCTCGGGTCTTCTTTTCCACACACAGCCAGGTTACTGAGGTAAAATGAGTGCGTGCACATGCAGAGACTGTGTTTGTGTTTATGCTGATTATGCGTAACTAAACTTAGTGTTTGCATGTGTGTGTGTGTGCTGCAGGTTCTGAGTGAGACTCTTTGCCCTACTTGGGATCAACTGCTGGTGTTTGATGATGTGGAGCTGTTTGGGGAGGCCAGTGAGCTGAGAGACGATCCTCCGATCATTGTGGTTGAAATCTATGATCAGGACACTGTGGTAGGATCCTTTTCTACAATAATGAATCAGTGGAAGGATGTGGCATACTGAAACTGCATGCTAAAGAGTTAAAAAATTAGTTAGTGTGTGCTAATAAAGCCCTAAATGTGCTTTGCTTCTCCATCCCTTCTGTTCTTAATGTCTGCCCACCCTTGTCTTACTCCACCCTGTCCTTCAACTGAACTCTGACCTCACTTATGTTGTGCTGGCTAAATAGAGTGACAAGGCATTGCTACTATAGATGTGTCAATGTATTCTAATTTTTCTAAAAGAACTCACTTAAAATTAGATCTGTATTTTTCTCTAACTAGATTTAGAAAATCTTTGCAAAATGTGCATGTCTACTTCTGCAGCAAGGATACGTTTAGGAGTCCAAGTGGCATCCAAAGACCTAGACCTCTCTTATTTGTTCAGATTGTACTGTAATGATCATTTGAGATACATATTTGTTTAATAAGAAAATTGGGATTTTTACTTCTAACCTTGAGCCACCAATAATGATACCCATTTGCTGCCATGCAGACTGCACTTCCCGCACCCATGTCTAACCCCCTTCCCTTATCCCCTTATCGTCTTGGATGGCTGCTGTTACACATTGTGGTGTTCAGGGTAAGGCAGAGTTCATAGGTCGGACCTTTGCAAAGCCCACCATCAAGATGTGTGATGAGCATTATGGACCCCCGAGGTTCCCGCCACAGCTGGAGTACTTCCAGATTTACAGGGGGAACTGCACTGCCGGGGAGCTTCTGGCTGCTTTTGAGCTGCTGCAGGTAACACATGGAACAATGTCTGAATACACTCATGAATACACACATCCATTGGGTATTCTTGTTGAGAGATTGTGTGCAACATGCTGCCTTTGTTGCCACATTGCTGTATTGGTACATCAGTCTATCATTTTAGAAAAGAATGAGACCGCTGGCAGTCAACTTTCTGATCACACCTTTTTATAAATTTCTCTCTCCATGTAAAAATTATGTCTTACTCTTTAATTGTTTTCCTGCTTTTCCTTTTCTTATATTGGCCTGTAAACACGCCACATCAACACTATTTCTTGTATTTGACACTGACAAAGCTTTTCTATTTACCCTTCTCTCCTCCCAACGCAACCAATCCCATTTTCTCCTTTTATGTTTCTTTTCCAACTCATCCCTCCACTTCCCCTTTGATTCACCCTTCCTTTTCTTTACAATATCGATTTTCCATGATTTTCTTCTCCTACTGCCTACAGATACCCTTTGATGCTGAGGAGATCAGGCGAGCTCTGATCGCTGTCCATAATTTTGCTGTCCCTCAGATAAAGGTTTTCTTTTCCTTCTCTCTTTTCAGCAAAATGTATCTTACTGTCTGGCAACAGTGTTTTTAATGTGGGCAATAGATAGTGTTTTTTTTCTCTGCCAACAAGATATTAATAATTCTTTTTTTTTTTAAACTTTCTTCTTAAAGTTGTTCATTAAAGAGAAAAACAGCATTAACTGAAAAACTTTGAGGGCTGTGAGACGTAAAGCTGATAAAGTGCTCTCAGAAGGCTTCCAACTTGGTTTAGTTCCCCTCTCTCCCCCTAATTAGATTGGTCAAGGAGGCAGGGCTGACCTTCCCCCCCTTGAGGGGCCGACAGATTCAGAGCGTGGACCCATCCTCCCTGTGCCACTGGGCATCCGGCCAGTCCTGAGTCGCTACCGCATAGAGGTGAATTTTATCTACTGCTGTGGCTGTGTGTTCTGAGCTTTTTAAACCCCCCTTCCTTATCGCATCACAGTTGTTCTCTGGCTCAGGTTTTGTTCTGGGGATTAAGGGACCTGAAGAGAATCAACTTAGCTCAGGTGGATAGGCCCCGTGTGGACATAGAGTGTGCAGGTAGAGGTGTTCAATCTGCGCTCATCCAGAACTACAAGAAGAATCCCAATTTCAGCACACTGGTCAAATGGTTTGAGGTGGTAAGTGCATCAGTCCATTTGATATTTAAACCCATTGAAAATGGTTGCTTAGATGTTAAATCAGCATCCTTGTAGAAAACATAACTCTTGACTGGAATTTATTTTCTTGATTTTGACCGTAGGACCTTCCAGAAAATGAGCTTCTCCATCCTCCTCTCAACATTCGGGTGGTGGACTGCCGAGCCTTTGGCCGCTACATCCTGGTGGGGTCACATGCTGTGAGCAGCCTGAGACGTTTCATCTACAGCGCTCCAGACAAGACCTCCAACAACTGGGCCACCGCAGGTGCTGACAATCATGTGATGAATTAGTTACGAAGGGCCCTATTAGCTGTAACATGAGTGTGTTCAGGTGTCAAAACCCAGCAGCTCTTTTTGTCATTACTGTGCAACACTGATTACTAGATAACAGTGTAATATCTGCAGTAGCAGTTGGTTAATAAAGGTTTTAATTGAAACATATGGAATGCAATCTTTCATAAATTTCTCTTCTCAGTTTTTGGTTTCCTTTTTTCTAAAAAAGACTTGAAGAATATGATCAAACATTTGAGATAATGTTTGTAAATCCTCTTTATACAGCCTGTTCTGTAATAACTTTGCTGCTTTCATCACTTGCTTTCTGCTCTGACCACCTTTTTCCTGTCTGTATGCTCCCTTTATCCCTTCTCTCCTCGCTCCTCTCTTGCATGTCCTATCCTTCCACCCTCTGCTGCCTTTAACCTTCGCCTGCACACCAGCTAAGCTAATGAATGGCTACATGGTCCTGACCAATGGCGGACCCCAGCCCCGCTCCTCACCCAGCCTTTCCCCTCGCTCCTTCTCTCGCCCTGCAGGTGATATCGCTGTCAACATGGATGGAGAGCCTCCAGTCCGAAAGATGGACACAGTCGTCAAGTTAGACGCAGTAAGCTTTCCACTAAGCTTGTGCACAGTGGATTTCCATAAACTGTATGTTTATATGGTATATTTGTAGCTTGTCGTAGTAGAAGCCCTGCTTTATGTTCAGTCCTCTTTACCTGCCTCTGTACATGTGCCAGTCATACCTGCGCCATCTGCCGTGTGTATTAATCCGTGTGTTGTTTTATGTGACGCCTCCTATTGTAGATGTCTGATGCTGTTGTAAAAGTTGACATGGTGAGTAGTCCTCCTGCGGAAACTTAGCAATAAAAATATGTGCCACAGTCCGCTGATGTGTCGTTATAAATAAGAAGTGAATGTACTGAGGGTCAGTTTATGTCACTCCTTCTTTTAAGATTGAGGAAGAAAGTGACAAAGACAAAAAGAAGAAAAAGAAGAAAAAGAAGGGAGGAATGGAGGAAGAGGATGAGCCAGACGAGAGTGTTTTGGACTGGTGGTCTAAATATTTTGCTTCCATAGAGACACTAAAGGAGGTTTGTCCCATTGAATGCAGTCAGTTCTGTTCGCTTCTACACGTGTTTTTCAGAGTCTCACGGGACTGATTCTCACAAGCACAATCCTATTAGACTGACGAATTCTGCTCGCTTGGTTTTTCAGATCCTCAGAGCCCAGGAGGCAGCTCAGGCAGAGGCGGAGGAGAGAGAGGACATTGAGATAGCAGCTGAAACGGCAGGTATTGAACTCTACCAAATCAGTAATGCTGCCTGCCAGCATGCAGCTGTGGCTGAAGTCGAAGTCTCTGAATGCTGGGAAAAGGTGCTTTGATGGTTTCTTTTTTTTTTTATCTTCCATGGAATAGGACCACGCTAAATGAAACAGAAGAAGATGTCGTCATGTAGTTTATCTCGCAGAATTCAAATTTCAGTTCACTTTTTTGACTGGTAGCCTCACTTCATCTTTTTTAAATTTCATTTACACTTTTGGTAATGAAGTGATGATTTTCAACATTTACATGAACTTGAAGACCACAATTTACATGACCGCAATGTCACCAATAATGAATGTTAGGCTGTTGTTCTGCAAACATGGACCTACTATATCCCTGACTGTTTTCGGTTTCTTAAACTATTATGTAGGAGCACGAGAGGCATCACATGTGCTTGTTGCTCTTCCTCTCTTTCATCCCATGAATCCATCCTTCATTTGCGCAGAGCTGAACATCATATTCATAAACATTGTTCACATTAGCATGACCTCCCAGCTATGCAGTACAGATGAAAGCTGGAGGAGAAAGGTCTGCTTTATTAATCATCTGAACTAGAATTATTAAATACTTTTTATTGCATTTACCGAGACTGCAATAAGAGTTAAAATTTACTATTCTTTATACAGCCAAAATGCAGTTCTTGTTGTGATCTCTGCTCAAAATATAGTTTCTGAATATTCGACTGTCACTCTTCTCGATCACCATATTTTTCTCAGAGGATGTCAAAAGATAATAAATAAAATCTCCACAAACTGGGAAACGTAGTCCCCTAATAAAGACCTATCAGCTTTCATGTAATATAATGTGTAGTGGTGCATGCAACCCTGCCACCCATGTCTTCATGTCTTCATCCCTAGTTTGTCTGTCTTCACCTCCATTCATGGTTTCAATCAGATGTCAAACCCGATGAACTTCTTCTGAAAGGCTCCAAATCAAAGGAAAGGGGCAAAGAGAAGAAGAACTCTAAGGACAAGAGGAAGGGTCAGGCTGCAGATGGCTCCGAGAGGCGCCCAGTGAAAGCAAAAGTGGATGAGCTAATGGTGAATATGCCATTAACAGTCATACAAAAGCTAGCCAGCACACATTAATGCCCCTGCACACTTAAAGCTTTTGTGTTTGCCGGTTTATTTCAGGTGTACAACAAGGAGCTTGAGAGTGAATATGGCAACTTTGAAGACTGGCTTCACACGTTCAACCTGTACAGAGGAAAGGCTGGGGATGACGACGAACACGCTCTGGATGATGACAGGATTGTTGGTAGATTCAAGGTGGGAAAACACTGTCAAAGGACTGTTACTTGTCAAGACTACACTAACAGATAATACAACATATAAATATGATTTTTTTTTCCCCATCACTCAGGGATCTTTGTGTATATACAAGTTACCTCTGTCTGAAGAGATCACAAGAGAAGCAGGATTTGATCCTAACATGGGGATGTTCCAGAGCATCCCACACAACGATCCTGTCAACGTCCTTGTTCGTGTCTATGTGGTCAGGGTAGGTGACCTTCTTTATGTCTAAATCTATGCCGCGGTCATAAAAACTGTATGTGTATGAAAATAAAATGAATACTTTTCTCTCTTCTCTTTCTTTTCCAGGCTACAGACCTCCATCCTGCTGACATAAATGGGAAAGCTGACCCATACGTTGTCATTAAGCTGGGCAAGTCAGAGGTCAAGGACAAAGAGAACTACATCTCCAAACAGCTCAATCCAGTATTTGGAAAGTAAGTTGAGAGAAATTTTGAATCACTTTGTTGTTGAACGATGGCGGTGTAATAGCAAAAAAATAGGTTGTTGCTGCTCATCAGATTTTTGATGAGCATATATTTTCCAAAAAGTTTTACTTTTACTTTTTTAACTAAATAATGGCTTTAAATTATTTTCATGTCCTTGTATTGTGCATTTATTTCCATTTCACTGTTTGCTCAGTGACTCAACTTTATGTGTCAGGATCTATTGCATCTTTTGAACTATTGACTTTACCCTCCACTTTCTGTGCTCAGATCATTTGACATCGAGGCCACCTTTCCCATGGAGTCTATGTTGACGGTGTCTGTGTATGACTGGGATCTGGTCGGCACTGATGACCTGATTGGTGAGACAAAGATTGACTTGGAGAACCGTTTCTACAGTAAATTCAGAGCCACCTGTGGCATTTCCTCCAGCTACTCTGTGTGAGTCTAAATCTATTTTATTCTGTTTAAGTTCTTGGTTAAGTTGTAATGTCACAATATGAAACTTAACATTTGCTTGAAGTACTTTTTGAAATATAGATTTCTTAGGTTAACAATAGTAAAAAACAAACAACTGAATTATTAAAAATTTAAAAAGTTTCCTTGGTTTCACTGCATTTGGTTTGTGATTAAGTAGTGCTTTATAATGTGGCTCAGTAATAACATGATTATTGTGGGGTAACAATGTGGAAATAAAGAGGCAGTGACTCTGGTCATTGCCTCTTTATTGGTTAATGGTTGGTTAATGGTTAATATCAAGCTATTGCTTGATATTTATAACTGGGTAATATTAGACTGTAAATAAAATTATGGGGTAATGATGTTGAAACGAACAAATTTAGTTATATGATATAATATTATGGTGGAAAAAATATGATAACCTTCTAAAGTAATATATGTTAATGTTTTCATATATTAGGAAACCATTTCAACATTTTAATGGTGAAATTAATATTGGTTGTATGTCCTAAAAATTCTCCAAGGTAATAACATATTTATTAAATTTGATGCTGTGGCTTTGTAGAAGTTTCTGTGTAATAACCATGAACCCTGTTTCTATTTAATTTCATAGTAAGAATAAATTCAACCAAAATGCCCAGAGGTATAATAATTACCTGGAGAAAAAAAAAGTTTGTGTAATAACAGTGAAGCAGCCATCTTTTCTAAATGATTTCTCTATATTACATCCAATAATATTTCCTACAAAAACCAAGGACCAGGAAAATACATCTGAAAAACCTTTCAGTGACTTACATACTCTCCCTCATACTCTTTCTTGGTGTTAGCCACGGATACAATTCTTGGCGGGACCCTATGAAGCCCAGCCAGATCCTGGCTAAGCTCTGTAAGGATGGCAAGATCGATGGACCTCATTATGGGCCAGGAGGCAAAGTCAAGGTGGCTAATCGAATCTTTACAGCACCGACAGAGATCGAGGATGAAAATGGTATTGTTATATTTTTCCTCGTGATCCTGATTAATCTTCCTTTTGTCATTTTTTTCTCTCATTTATATTCCTTTCATATCCATTTACACTAAGCTGGTTTTATGGAGATTTTCACATTTTCAGATTTGTTTACAGTAAGATTAAGGTGAGATGAAATAAGATTCATTCTGTTTTTCTTGCTTTCCTTGTTGCTTACTATTTTCCACTGTTGTCTTTGTATCATTCTCTTAGGTCTAAAGAAGCAGACTGAGGAGCATTTGGCCCTCACGGTGCTGAATCACTGGGAGGAGATCCCAAGAGTTGGCTGCAAGCTCGTCCCTGAGCATGTGGAGACCCGACCCTTGCTGAACCTTGACAAACCCGGTATTGAACAGGTAGGAGAGGGCTGTGTTGCCTAGACACCCAGAATGCATCTGACTGGAAATTAGAGCAGTTTCTTTCTTCTTTTTTTCTTTAAAGGGCCGCATTGAGATGTGGGTGGACATGTTCCCTATGGATATGCCTGCTCCTGGACCTGCGATTGACATATCTCCACGAAAACCAAAGAGGTACATCCTGACTGGAGCAATAAGATGACTGTCACTTTGAAAATGTTCTATGATAATACAAAGCTATAAATTGAATATGAACACTTATTCATTGCTCTTTTCAACAGAAAGCTTTATTTTTCAAGAACAAAATGTAGTTTTATCCCCTGGTTAAATTATGGTGAGTCTGTTTGACTAGTTAGCTCTAAAAATGTCAAATATAAGTCCAACTATGTGTGTTCCTTCCTCCCCCTCGCTTACCAGATATGAGCTCAGGGTGATTATTTGGAATACAGACGAAGTAATACTGGAGGACGATGATTACTTCACTGGGGAAAAGTCCAGTGACATATTTGTCAGGGGGTAGGTACAGCGGGATGGGGCAGCCAACCCTCATCCCGTGGGTGTGAGGTGTGTGTGATTTGTTTTGCAGTTAACCATTACCTTTTTTTGTTTTGTTTTGTTTCCATTTTTCTGTGTGCGTGTTTGTGTCGTGTGTGTTCGTGGCGTGTCTCCTGTCTGTCGTCCTCTCTCTCTTTCTCTGGTCAATACTCTGCTGATGTCTAGCTTTGAGCTTCGTGTTATAATTTGGAACACTGATGACGTAATTCTAGAGGACGATGCATTCATGACAGGAGAGAAGATGTCTGACATCTATGTCAGGGGGTAAACACACGAATCCATTGCATGGCTCGTAACAACAAAATACCCTTATTTACTCCTTCTGAAGCCTTTTGTTTATGACCCTCCCTCTTCTAACTCTCTGCATAGCACGCATCCTCGCTTGTCTCAAACACTCCTGTCAGCACGAAAATAAATGCATATTGAAAAACTTGCACAATAAGGACCAAACCACACGAATAACATATAACAGCATATAAAACAAACAAATTAATGTGCCAATGCACTCACCCCCAGCCAGTTCCAACAGACTCCTCCCTAAGCCTGGTTCAATCAGAGGTTTCTTCCTGTTAGAAGGGAGTTTTTCCTCTCCACTATCACCAAAGAGCTTTCTCATAGGGGGGTCAAGTGATTGTTGGGGCTTTCTCTGCTTTTTCTGTATCATTGTAGGATCTTTACCTCACAAAGGCATATTGAGGCAAATGTTGTTGTGATTTGGTGCTCTATAAAGAAAATAAAATTGAATTGAATTGAACCAGTGTAACCACTACTATTAGACCATATCGACCAACTGCAAAGATATGCCATGTATTGACATAAAAAAACTGTGGTACGAGATTCAAAATGCTTACACCGTGAATAACTAAGACTAACTTCTGTTGTTCATGAGCCTTCAGTTAAGGTCACACTTAGTAACACTGAGCAACAATTCCTATAATGCCAACTCACAATAGTCGCATCGTAAAAACATAACATTTTTCAAAATGCTAAAGAATTGATATTACTTTCAAAAAGTAATAATAAAAGAAATAATAATAATAACAGTACAGTTTTGCTCAATTTTTTATTTAATGCAACCAAAGCATCTGGCAAATAAGACAGGCCTTTATTTGCTGTTGTTGTTGTTTTTTTGCTTTTTTTTTTTTTTTTTTTTTTTAACGTGTTTTTTTTTT
>VOQK01025647.1:3199-14649 GCA_015052645.1 Benitochromis conjunctus | reverse complement strand
ATTATTTAAGGAAAGTGTGTTGGCATGTGTGTATTACATTTTCTATCCTTTCAGATACTATTCCTGGCAGACAGTGCATGGCCTCCTGCTTCTTTCTCTTGAAACAGTTTGAAGACGTTCTCATTTATCTCAACTCGGTCAAGGTTGGTGTTGCTCAGCGCGCACATTGAATCACTCGCAGTGTTATTTTTTTTATTCTGGTAAAAAAAAAAAAAAAAAAAATAGTTTTTTTTTTTTTTTTTTTTTTTTTTTTTTTTTTTTTTTTTTTTTTTTTTTTTACAACGAGGCATTTGAGGTTTTCACTGTGTGGTTTGGTCCTGCAGCTAATTACAAATACAAATTTTTAAGATATTTATGTTCAGGAAAAAAACTCCAGCATGGAAGTGTACTGCACAGACACAGGTGTACAGGTGTTCCTGATAAACTGCTTGGTGACTGTCTGCATGCTTGTACAATCGACCTCTTGTCTTTAAAAGTGACATTGTCTTTTGCAGCCTAGATTAAATTTTTTATTTCATTTATGTTATTATATTTTGTTGCCTCCTCATTCTTTACCCTAGATGATGTGGTGTCACCTGTGGATGTGTCCCCTCGGGACTTTACTGTAGCAAACAGGGTGCCATTCTTAAACAACCATGAACAGCAAATTAGGTTAGGTTAACCATAAGTTTGCAGTAGCAAAAGTTTCAGGACAGACTGGAGAACTGTGGTTGTTTCAGATGGATCCAGTGTTGTGAAACAGTAGTAATGAATCACTTTTTGGGTCCCGTGAATTTGGCATGTTTTCTTTCCTTTGTAACCACAAACCTAAAATTTGCCAGTGCCCTCTCCCTGGAGCCTTTATCTCAGTCTAATTTATGCATCTCGATTATCATATCAGCACTTTGTGATGTAGACTATTCAGTATTTACCTGTTTTAAACTGACAAAAATGTTTTGTCAGATTATTTTTTATTTATTATTTTATTTTTATTTCATTTATCATTTACTTTTTCCGAGGGGTGTATTTTGAGAACTGAGAGTGCACCTTCCCTCTTGCTTCTTCTGCCTTATGAAGTCAACCTCACTTAACTGTTAATGAAACAACTGCAGCTGACCATCAATGCCAGGCATCGATCCTACATTTGCAATTTGCAGTTTTAAATATGAAGCTTTTTATAAATCTGCAAGTTTTCTGCATCTGTAAAATTTGCAGATTTCATAAATCTGCAAGTTTTATAGATGCATGGCTTTCTAAATAGTGTGAAACTCCAACATCAAATCAGATTTTTATGGATTACACAATAATAAATTTAAAGTTATCACATGTATGAAGCTGATTTGCTTTTGGGGAGCCGCATTATGTGCATTGATTCCGACCTTCTAGCATCATCTCTCTTGTTAGCGAAATAATACATTTAACTGGCCCTTTGCTTTTGTTTAAATCACTAAATTTATATCATGTAAATTTGTACATGTTGGACTTTAGAAGTGCATGGCTGACAAATCCAAAAACATCTACTTATGACACCAAACCATGATCCTGGAGATCAGACTAACTCTCACCATCATAACCATTTACATAGATGGCTGAAAGGGCAGCAGGAGGACAAACAGGACACAGATGTGCACTATCACTCACTGACCGGTGAGGGGAACTTTAACTGGCGCTTCGTCTTCCCTTTTGATTATCTCATGGCTGAGGAGAAGATTGTCATCTCTAAGAAGGAGTCCATGTTTTCCTGGGATGAGACCGAATACAAGATCCCTCCTCGTCTCACGCTGCAGGTCTGGGATGCAGACCACTTCTCTGCTGACGATTTCCTGGGTGAGGACGAAATAAATTACGTTTTGTTTTGTTTTTTAAATCCTTTCATGTGACATGGACTAAAGGGACAAAAGTACTGAGCCACTAATACATTTAACTTACATGAGCTACTCAGCCTAGGAAACCCATGGCATGAAGCTCTTGGGACACAGTTTTTGTGCTGATGTGAATGCCAGATGAGGTTTGGAGCTCTGCAGCTATTGAGCCAGCAGAGCGTTGGCAACTTTTATGTACCACAACCCTCCACTGCAATACCACCTGCAGTTGCCTGTGTATAGTCCCATTTTTATTTAACCATTCCCACAAATTTGGATGTTTTTCAATCATTTCTGTGTGTTTTGGTTCGTCTTTTCTGCATCCACCTCAAACACTATTGTTTCACTTTTGCTTAAGTTTCTTTAGCTGGACTTGCTCCCACTTAAATTATTGTTTAACAAAACAAAACCGGCCATTTCATATATCTGTTTGTAATTTTGTAACTATGATGCTGAATCATTTTACTTAGCATTGCTACATTGAACATGTTGTCACAGCAGCACCAAACTTCTAATAGAAGGAGCACTGACAGTAACTAAAATCTCATGTAGTTCTGCTGTAGTTTCAGCCAGCCATCCTCTTAGCTGCTTATCCAGTTCAGTGTCTTGGGGAGGGTATCCCAGTTGTCACAGGACAAGACGAGGAGGACAGGTCAACAGTCCATCACAGGCCCAGTACAGTGAGAGAGAAAGAACTGTCCACACGCACACTGACAGCTACGGTTAATTTAAAATCACCAGTTAACCTAACATGCATGTCTCTGGACTTGGAGAAAAACCCAGGCTACCCAGAGAGAACTCATGCAGGCACAGGAGGAACAAAGGGACATTTAGTTTGATATAAATACATTTTATGGCTGATTTTCTTTGTAGCGGTTTGTTCTCAGCTAAGTCATCCTTTTCTTATCATCCTCAGTGTATAAAAGAAAAGTACTGGCTATTCCAAATTGACTGATTTTGCTTTCACCACCCCCAGGTGCAATCGAGCTGGACCTAAACCGTTTTCCTCGGGGCGCAAAGACAGCCAAGCAGTGCACTCTTGACATGATCCGAAATGAGCAGGATCTGCCAACCATTTCGATCTTCAAACAAAAGAGGGTTAAAGGATGGTGGCCGTTCATAGCCCGTAATGAGAATGATGAGATGGAGCTCACGGTAAGACAGTCATGAGCAAAAATGAGCAAAATTACGACCGGTTTATTATAATTCTTATCATAATACTTATAATACTTAGAAAGCCATTTTCAAGAGACTAAAGCTTGGAGTAGAATTAGTAGTATAAGAGGGGAAATAAGTAAACATACATAAAATTGAGAGTTCAGTTCAAAGCAAACATTTCTTTTGAAGAAAATTGTCTGTGTGTGCGCGCGCGCGCGTGTGTGTGTGTGTGCGTGTGCGTGTGCGTGTGTGTGTGTGTGTGTGTGCGTGCGTGTGCGCGCAGCATGCTGGGCAGTAATTAAACCCGGAGAGAAATCACGAGTGAGGAAGAAGCACACTGGTTGTGATCCTGCCAAGGCCTCCTCCTCCTCTTCCTCTTCTTCATCTCGTTCTTCTTGATCCGCCTTCTCCCGAGTTTTTTTTTTTTACTTCTTCCGGGCACTTCTCTTTTTTCCTCCTTCCTCACACACTGCTGCTCATAAACAGCATTCACACTCTCCACCGGAGAATTTCCCTTTAAAATTTGGCTCAACGTTATTTTTAGGGGAAAAGTTGTGTGCTAAGAAGGTGCCATAGATCAGCTCCAGCATCTGTACTCAGCTACAGTCGAAATCTGAGGGACTTCTGTTTGATTATGTGGATGTGATGATCATCTGAGCCAACACTTCCTGATCCATGCACAGCACTTTAACTTTTTGGGTGTACATTTAAAGAAAAGACTGTGTTTTAGTGTCACTTCCCTCTTTTGCTCCACTTTCACCAAAACTATGCATGAGTCAAACGTGATTGGTCAGCAGGACTCAGACTGCAAACTGAAACCAAAAAGCCGAAGTTCAGCCCTGTGTCAGTGTCCAGTCCGCCTGAGAGCTGTCACTCACCTTAGACTCGCACTGAATAGGCTCGTGCTGGTCATGTGACCTCACCTGTGCTGTCACATGTTGGATGTGTTTTCTGTCCTCAGGACCTCAGGATGATTTTTAATTTTACCCTCGCTTTGTCACAATTTAACACCTGGACTGCAGTCCTTATTATTTTGTGTAATTGTCTTTCTCAGTTTTAATTCCTGATATCCTAATCAGCCCAGCTGGCAGTTTTCGCACCAAATTGTCACCACCTGCGGTTCATCCACAGCCAGAAAGAGATGCAAATGTATAAAAACTGCATTTTCAAATCCTTGATAATTTCATTAAAATGGAAAACGAGTTCTCAGAGTGTTGATCGGAGCCCCGAGGGGCTATGCATGTGATCTTCAAACAGGAGGCGTGAGCTCTATACGGTGACTCGCACTCATCCCTCCTGAGGTCACAGTCGGCGCCGAACTCTTTGATCGGCACATCAGACGCCATCAGCTCTCTGCTGGAGAGTTCCCACTAAAGAGTGTCTGTGAAATCTGCGATACAATTAAGACGTATTTTTCTGTCAGAAGGTCCAGTGACGGATGCTGGTTTCAGACAAAACCGGCTTAAAGCTCGAGCTTGCCCGTTGACCCGAACTAATTCCTGCCGCATTTCTTTCTCTGCTGCTTTTGTTTTCATTCTGCTGAACATGTGAGCTTTAACAGTTTAATGCTTTCGTTCTTTTATACATCAGACTCGTTACGTGTGTTCAGACAGAATGTGAAATGAATTCTGGAGTCGGGTCGATTGGATACAAAATCAATGAAAATGTGCAATTAGATACTTATTTGCCTGGGGTGGTGAAAACTGATGCAGATCTGCCCGAGGCTTTACGAAGCTGTTGTCTTGAATCACAGAGATAAGAGAGAGGCTGAGGCAAACAGATGCACTCGCACAAACTGAACATCCACATCCTACTGGTGCTTTGAAATGTACCGCTCTGGTATAGTCATATAATAACACCCTAACGCTGGGTACATGTGTAACGGCTGTCAGACTGATTTTATATGTATAGGCAGCTTGGGTCTGTTGGATTCAGATAAAGTCATGCAGTCATCTTCATTAAGGCCTTTTGCCTTTATTAGCTTAGTAGTGGACAAGAAATCACAAAGAGAGGAGTGGTGGAGACACGTGGGCCACAAAGGGCCTCGGGTCGGACTCAAACACAGGCTGCTGCATTTTAGCCTTGCGACCCAAGTCGCCGGCGTCTTCCATACACCAAACACACCTGCTACCACTCGCCACGTGGGCGGGGAATACACATTTTCCATCACAATCTGAGGTCGCCACAAGGTCACCGAGCGGTCTCTTGGCCTGTCTAAACTCAAGTTTAAGACTATTTAACCATGTTTAATATTTGCATCAATCAGCACTCAGTGTTGTGACAGATGCTTAGGGCAGTGTGTGTGTGTGTGTGTGTGTGTGCGTGTGTGTGCGCGTGTGTGCGCGTGTGTTCCCCCAGAAAAAGTGCCCAGGACTTGTATTTAACTCAACTCTAACGTATAAAGAGTTCATTTAAAGGAGTCTAATTCTGTCGGTCTGATAGATTTCAAGCCTCAGCCTGGCGTTGTTGAAGCCGCTGTATTACATTGTTAACAGACCCTCGGTGCTTACTGGCTCATTTTCAGATTAAAAGCCCTCTAGCATTTCAGTGCAGCCAACTCTTTCTTTTCAGTGAGGCTCGTATTGTGAAACATTTTCAGGGACATGTTGTGGAAAATTGTTTTCCACAGCAGCTTATTTATTTGCAGGGTCACCCACCTGCAGAATGTCCACTCATTACCGTCTAGTTGGTAAGTGTTTTGTGTAGCAGACGGACTCACCTGTGTGGTTCTTCGGTCTTCAGGCCACAGTTTCAGTGGGAAGTGTTTTTGTGGTGTCCTGGCGTAAACGGTTCGTCTAACATTTCTCACCAACACGTTTGCTCGGCTTTCGTGTGTTCGCCAAACTGACCTCAGATAGTTGGAGAACCACAATTTCCTCACCGGGTTAGCGTAACTTTAGTTGTTGCCACTGCAAACCTGCATACACAGACCTGACACAGTATGGCTAAAAACCATCATAAATATGTCATAAAATCTATGAGACGATGCAAACTTTACTTTGAAAGCAAATAGTTTCCATTTCCAGACAAGTCTGCTTCTTCTGTGCAAACCAGTGGTGGCGACAGCAACCTGCGAGCAGCAGAAACGGTTGCAGTGTGGTTTTTGTTGCAGAACCGTCTACCTCATTTTGACCAATTTCACACTAGCGACTGGCAAACACCTGCCACAACTTCTCACCACTTCTCACCACTACACACGTTCCTGAAGCTACCAGTGGTTGCCAGATGGTTGCCAACCAGTCTCTAGGCCGGTGTTACTGGGCATTAGGTTTAGGCAGTAAAACTACTCAGCTGGCAGTTGAGGGATGCGTTCCCGCTGACGACTAGGAGGTGTAGACTTCAAACTTCAAATTGAAAGAGACATTAAAAACGCGAAGCAGTCAAAACTCTTTTATTAACAGGATCCTGTGATGTCAGCACAGTAGACGTGACCGTACTTTAGGAGCTGCTTGTAGCTACAAATGCAGCTTGTTTTCCCACTGGAGCAGAAGCTGCCTCTGCTTCTGTGATGCTTTTAAACAAGGTCTAAAACTAGCTAGCAGATCTCCTAATGAAGCTCCCGGGAGGTTTCCTCTGATTCAGAGCAATCGCGCTGCATCTCTAACATCTACATGCTCTGTTCGTGTGTTTCTGGAAAGTGTGGGTGAACTGAGCAGTGGGCTAACTGCTCGACTCCCCTTTGGGCACCAGGGTTGACAGTTAGAGCCTATTTGCCATTTATGAATTCACAGCTCTGCCGTGCATCGCAGAGGCCGGCCTGTAAAGAGCCTCTCTGAATAAATAAGCTGTCACCCACTGAAGGAGGGAGCGGGATGAGCGAGGTCCCGCTTTGTGTGACCAAAACAGTTTTTTGACTCGTGACAGAACATGAAAGGAAACATGCGTCACATGTTTGCAGTCTTCTGAGGAAAAAGGCACGGTTACCGTCAGTGCAAAATAAATCTCTTCTTACAGTGCAGGGTTAAAAAAAGGTCCGACTTCACGTTCTTCCATCAGTTTCAGGTGTTCAGCACTTTCCAGGAGGGCTTAATCTGCTTTTTTAAGGTCCTAACCTCTCACCTTGATTCCTCTACTCTTACATTTTTATGAATGCCACAGTAATAGGGCTGAGGACTCGCTCCTTTAAGCTGGGATGTTTTTGCTCAGCTGGAGAGAATCATAATCACAGATTGGTGAACTCTGAGACAAATGTGAGTCCCCTTTATTCAGACCACATCCTGCATTTTTTCCTGCTTCTGTTAGTGTAGAACCTGCTGTCACCGTTCTTAGATTTCTTTTTATTTATCTTGTGTTGAACATTGCTAAAAAAAATAGCAACAGACAGAAGACTCTGCTCTTTGATTCAGAGCATCTGTCAGCTATTTGACATCTATTGTTAATGTTTTAGATCGCTGAATCATTCTCTGCTTTCAAGCTCCTCCAGAGCTACAAAAATACCACCTGGGTTGAACAGTATATCATCTGCATTCGGCCAACAACAAACATACTCTAAAACTGCTAAACTGAGCCAGTTTGACGGAGCATGTCCTTAGAAATCGGCTCCAACAACTCCAACTGGTTTGTGGGGAAATTTCTCCGTAATGTGAGTCAGCGCTGTTTGATTGAAACATCAGAGCAGTTGTTGGAGGCAGACATCTGACAGAGACAGATGGTATGAAGAGGAAGGTTTCTACAATTAGACCTTAAAAAGATATTAAGCTTGTCTCTGGAGGGGATCACCATGTCCTGGACTAGTGCTAAAGTTTTGTGGACTTCTCTGTCAGTGTCAGTCTGGAGGGACGTTTCTTGGACTCACTGAAATGTCCGGATGTCTTCAGTCCGAATTTAAACATAGAAGTGTAAGCACAGATTGGATAGCTAACACAGAAGACAGGTTTTTATAGCATCTAGCAAACAAGAATTATTGTCGTCATTGGTGTCTGTTTGAGTTTGTGCACCGAGTAAGCCTGTTAAAGCCTGGATTATCTCTTGTTTTTGCTCTGGTTTGATGTCCTCCGTGTCCCGAGAAAAGCTTTGAACTTCTGAGCTGATACATGGCCACTGTTTGCCACCTGTTCCAGAGATGGTGTAAGACATGGACGGAGCTTCCAGGTCAGATAAGGAAGCCAAAGAGTGCCTTAAACCTGCTTTCTATTTGAAGGCCACCAGATGGCGATAGCTGTGGTTTCAAAAACACACCCAGTCATGTAGATGCGTGTCAATCAAAATGACTCTCTAACGTGACCACTGTCAATGCTTTCTTGCTGAGTTCATGGGCTCACACAGATTATTGAATTTTAATTCAATCTATTTTGTAAATATCGGCCATTACTGGTTAATGAAGTCTTGAAGCTTCCAGCCAGTCTATTTATCCTGCCACCATGGCTGACCTGGCTGAGGAAAAACCTAAGGACTGCAAGCTCGTAGCTTGCCAATCGTAGGGTAACTCCGCTCTAAATTATTACCCTGGTTCATCAACTTTTGCACATTAGGACCATAACTTACAGTTTATTTTAAAAAAAAGAGTTCAAACTAGTGATCGAGGTCATATGAGGGCAGCACTGTTTTCCCCTAGGCTGTTATACTAACAGACTTCTATCAGGGAGTTTACCCAGTAAATAGGGCACCTCCCCTGAGCCAGGCCATGGGAGGGAGCTCGAGAGAGAGCGCCTGGTGGCTGAGCCCAATGGCTACGTCCAACAGGGCCTCATGTGGACTCACCACAAGAGGCCCGCCGTCTTGTGGGTTCACCTTTAGTGATAGAATGAGGAGTTCAGACATCTGAGTAGGATGCCTCCGGGGTGTTTTGGGCATCTTCCACTGGGAGGAGGCCCTGGGGTAGACTCAGGACACACTGGGGAGATTACATCTCACTGGGAAGACCTCTGTGTTCCCCTGCGTGAGCTGGTGTCTCGGGACACGGCGGTCTGGGCTCCTCAGCTTTGGCAGCTGCCCGTGTTGCTCGGGTTGGATAAGCAGCAGAAAATAAACGGATGTTGGATGGACCTCGGCCTCAGAGCAGAGCTGGACCCACCCCTTCTCTTCTTATCGATGAATCAGTGCTTTTTGTTGCTCAGCGTGTTTGAGTCAGGCGGTTTGGTTGGTCGTAAAGGAGTTTCATACCTGTACGTTTATACATGATACCTGACTCTTCTCTCCGACAGCTTTGTGCACTTTATTTTTCTGTTTGCTTCCTGAATTGAAAGCTGATTGTTGTGATTCATGCAGTTGGTATTTCTGTTCTGTTAATCACTTTGACCTCCTGCCTGTAGATAATCCCTTCTCAGTTTATGAGCTTGCCTAATGAGGTCAGATATTACTGCACACTGAGCTATCAATACTAAATAAGCTCGGTGCGACTATGTCTTTAGTCCAGCAAACAAACATGACTCCTGTTTAAGCACTTTTTTTAACTTATCTTTGTTTTTTCCAATACCTCATATAAAAGATAATTAGCATTTCTCACGTGTAACTGCTCAGGTTCAGGTTTTTACCCAAAAAGTGAAACTGTTTCCTGCGCAGTCACCAGGGAGCGATCGATCACATCGGTAATTTTTACAGCTAGCTGATGTGCCTGAACCCCCACCGTAAGGGCACTTAAGCATCCCAGCTGTCAATCACTGTCTCAGGTAATAACTGACAGTTGGCCGGATGGGGTTAAAGGTGATGGAAAGCTTCAGAATGTCCGCCGTCGTATTTTTAAGCAGAGGTGAAAAATAACTGAGCAAGTCTCGTTTCCAGTTTAAGCTTCCAGTTTTAGCTGTAGCTCAGCTGGTCGGTCCATCGTTTGACTTTGTTTGGTGTAATATGTTGTTATAATGAAGACTAAATGCTAAGTGGAAGAACATGCTGCTCAAATCCCATTCACAGCAGATTCATTCATTATTTCAGGGTTAGGTGGATACTCTCATTTTTCCCTCTCATTAAAAAACTTAATACCATATGAAACTTATATTACTATATTATGTTATTATATTGCAAATATAAAAGTATCTCCACACACTGAGCTTTAAATTACAGTGGGTTCAATAAGCACCCCACTCTCACAACTCGCAGGTGAGTTTTAGTTGAGGATGTTTTGTTTAAACATCTGAGGAAAGCAGAAATACTCTACTGGTACCGATTTCAATGCCCAGGCTGATGTGCAGAGCTGCTGTGACTGCAGAGGGATAAAGCTGATGAGCCGTGGCATAAAGATGGAGTTTTGGAAGAAAAGCGGTGATGATCAGTGAGCAGCAGGATGGCTTCGTGCTGAGAGAGAGCTCTACAGATGTGATGTTTGCTTTAAGAGTGTGAGCTCAGACAGGAGTCTCTGTGGACTGTGACGTTTGCAGATTACAGTGAGAGTAGGGAGCATGTGGAGGTATGCTCTGGGGAGAAGAGGAATGAAAGTCAGAAGAAGAAAGACAACACGTGTGTGAATGAGAAGGAGCTGAGGTAGTGATGGTGGAGGGACCTGTGGTCGAGCATCCAAAGCAGGTGAAGAAGAGAGCGCAGGCGGGGTGGAGTGGGTGGAGATGAGCGGCAGGGGTGATTTGTAACAAAAGGAAATCAGGAAGAGTCAAAGGGATGGTTTAGAAGATGGTGATGAGTGCTGCTGTGAGGTATGGTCTGGAGACACTGACACAAAGACAGCAGGTGAAGCTGAGATGGGTTAGACACATGCAGAAGAGGGAGAGAGGATATACTGGATAAAGGATGATGAGGATGGAGCTGCAGGCTGGAGGAAAGGAGGAAGATCTCAGAGGAGATTCATGAAGGAGGACATGCAGAGGGTTGGTGTGACAGAGCGGGATGCTGGGATAGGAGGAGATGATCTGCTGTGGCGCCACCTAAAGAGAGTAGGAGGAGAAAAAAAAGATGATAATTGTTATTCTGTTGGGACGAGGTCATGGCCACAGCTACACAAATGTATTGAGCTCATCATAACGTCCAGGTAACTGCTGACACGGCAGCGGTGTTATGCTGCTGAAGATGCCCGTAGCTGAGTAACAGCTGGCCTGCTAACCGCCCACATGTTCAATATTACTGTTGATGGGAAGAAGCTGTTTCCCATCGGTTAGCGAGGAGGATGCTGGAAGTTTCTTTCACCTGCAGTTTGCATTGAAGACACCCTATAAGTCACTCTGTTGGAGGCAACTCGACGGTCATAAGAAGGTCCAGCAGAAAGTGTAATACTCAGGTACAAACAGCTGTTCGAAGTATATAACATATACTCATGTACAGACAACAAAAAACCAGTTTCACAAACTGTGCTTCCAGGTCGAGGCTAATGGCCGGATGTTTTTAATCTGCATATATAATATAGATTATTTTGGCATTGCGTGGCATGCAGTACATCATGTACCACAGGAAGTACACAGTGCAGGTTTGTTGTATGTTAGTCAGCACCTTGAGTGCAAGCTTTAAAAGCACACACACACACACACACACACACACACACACACACACACACACACACACACACTATAA